>BMAT01012846.1:72996-101177 GCA_019649035.1 Elysia marginata
ACGAAAAGAAAGAGAGAGAGGGAGTGGACGCTTCAGATTGTTTCGCTATAAAGTCAGTGTCGCTTAGACGCATTTCGGTTTATCGCATGAATGGTTACAAAGACAAAGAAGAGACTTGTAAAATCTTTTGATTTCTTTGCGGATCATCGTATTTTTCGGTTTACCGTCTTTCGGTTTAAAGGGATTCTACTGTAATTTCCTTCAACCCACTTAAACACCAGAAAATGAAATAAGTACAAACTTAAAAGATGCGTATAGTTATGAGTTTTGAAGGTGCAAATTAACAGTGAGAATCAGCTTAATCATTTTAGAAACCTCTAAAGATGTTTGAAAAATTCAAAGTGTCACATTTTGTTTTGTATATAAACTCGGGGAAACATAAATAAAAGACAAGAAGGGAAAAAAGCAAGATTCAGCTCTATCATGCTCATAATATCCTTAGAACACCATAGAACAAACATTGTTTTCAAGTGCCATGCCATGGGGTGGCTAACTGAAGCTTTAGGTTTGTACATTTAATGAGATCTTTCCCAATGCTATGAATTCAGGGATTCTCCAAGACTCCGACAAGAAGCCTGAGCTTTGAGCTTAATCTCCAGATTATACTTTTTAGGTATGTACAATTATGATGTCTTGTGGATTTGACTGTTACGCAGACCTGTCAACCTTATGGGATGATAAATATGTGACCAGCTGGGTCAGACTGCTTGAAGCTAGAGACAGCATTTAATGCTTCTTCCAGTGGTTTCCAGAATATAGGGGAAATGTGGGTACAATCACAAGCTGTGATTTATGCTGAAACAAGGTATCAGGGAAGTTTCCTTTTGGGTGATGTTGAGAAGAATTTAATAAATCCAAGTAAATTTTCCACTCACAGACAAATGTGTAGAATTAACAAAAAAAAACAACTGTCCTATGCCTGTTGAACAGTTTGCAGATCTGCTGAATGTACCAAGAGCAAAAATACTAATTTTATAGATAGCTCTCTAGTAAACAAAAACCTGACCTTTTAAACAAGGAATTGAAGGTTAACAGGGTTTGTAATTTCTATCACATAAAATAAAAATATTTTTTAATATCACTGCAAATAAATATGAAGGGAGACAAATAATCCAGAATCGTGCCGTAGCAAAAGAAAATCCAGAGAAAATGTCTTGCAATAGAGTTACTACATGCAGCTGAAGATTCTGTACATGAAACATTTTTTTCAACACAATATGCTATACTTTTTTCTGTAATGCAATAAAAAAAAAAACAACTTAAGACAATGGAAGTTCATTGTCATGTCGCAAACAAGGATGCAAGCAGCTTACACACAGAAAGCAAGATTTTTTCCCTATGATTTTTCAAGCGTGTCATTTAACACTAGTATTGCAAGGTGTACAGAGGCTCATTAAGAACATAAAAAAATACCGCAAAAGACACAACATTGCCAACTACATTTTTTTTCTTAAGGATGACATTGCTGTTTTTTTAAATAATAGTAGAGTAATGTTTGTCACCTAAAAACATGGGAAAAGAAACACAATATGTATCAAATTTAGAGTGTCTCTACGAACTATTGGCAAACCCCAGGTATTTTTTTACTCTGCACGGTTTCCAAGATCCAGACGTTTATCTTATTTATGTATGTTTTTAAATGTTTTGCTTAAATACCAATCCAGTTGGAAAGTATGAGCATGAAAATACACACTGGTGCATTTTATAACGCTATAGCTTGCTCAATCATGATGACATTAAATCCTGTTTAAAAAAAAGACCAAGAGTCACAAAGTAAGCCTGTAGGGAGGATAAGGAGTACATGACTAAGCCAAAGGTGGTTGTTAGTGCCCTTCCACCTTTTGGGGATGGAGAGACTAGGGCTTATTACCATTAAAGGCATTTGTCTTGTGGTTTAATGTTTTGGTGTGTTGCTGCAAAAAAATCAGGTACTGAAATGCCAGGTATCGGTGTTGTGCACTAGGGATTGGGCTCCACTCCACCCATCAATCTCAGTTTAGATTTACCAGAACAGTTGAAAAGTATAAATTAAGTCAATGGGTAAAATCAGTTGCTGCCTGGTATCTATCAAGAACCGCTTTCTGAGAGAAAAAGATACGCAGATCTTCTGACTCCAGCATTAAATTTCAAAAGCTAAGACAAGCACTTGGTTTTATTAACATAGAGTTATGGCTGAGGCCAAATTTACAATTTAAGATTTGGCCTACAATTATTTGGTTATTTTATGCGTAAACTTTTCAATTAACACAGTTAAATAACAAAAAAGGGTCCCACACCTTTACAGTGTGTATCAAATGTAATATCTGAGCGAATTTGCATTTTATCCAAATTACAATTTGGCAGAAGTTTGGCCTGACTTGAACTTTGACCTGGAATATTTTGATAATATGTATATTTATCAATGACAACATTGTGTTTTTAGTTAATGTATATTATATTGAAAGTATTAAAACCACTTTTAGCTTACCCCATATGGGGTGCGTAACAAAAATCAATTTCTAGACACGCTAATTGGGGACAAAAAATAAGGTGAGAGTATATTCAAATACAAGGACTAGCTAGTAAAAGCAACGCGCACAATTATTCAATTTCTATCGAGCAGACTTTTTTTCATAGACTGCCCAGGAGGGAGTTGTGTGATTTGGGGGGAGGGGTGGGAGACACAAGAGTGATGGTCAGGCTGTTGTAAAATTCAAGGTTGCCATTGGTCATTCTTGGACTTCCTCAGGAAAATGAACTTGGTCGTTGGGCAGAATTGACATCACCATTTTATATGTCTCTATCTGACAAACAACAAACTAACAGTAACAGAGGCCTGAGATTCACATGAGACTGCCATGTTTGTTATTAGCTTAGTTAATAAACAAAGAAACAAAGATTTGTAAAAATTTGTAGAGCAATGAAGTAATTGAGAAAAATTCTATATTTCAGTGGATGTTATTTTGATACTTGAGAATAGTTTTAACCCTGAAACTTTAACGCAAGCTATTGTTTTAATTGTAATTGCATTTTCATAATACTTCAGGGGTGTTAAAGCCAAGGCATTCAGAGAGTTTGGATCTTCTGTTTAGCCTTTAACTCCAGGCTGTAATTTAATGTAGCTATTCTTGAGGCACCTTGCGTGATATGAGCATAAAAAATAACTTAATGTTATAAATCATACTCCATTTCATTTTTATTTGGTCAATTTTAAGGATGATAGTGCAGTTTCTGCTAAGTCTTGATTATGTTAAAGAATATATATTATGGAGATAAAATAGTTTTAACCTATTTAAATAGTTCATTGTGCAAAGTAAGTAAACTTTCTTTGGTCTTCAACCTAAGTAGAATAGCTTAATATTGCCAAATTAACAAAAAATTATCACTGATCAAAATTGGGTTATAGTGTTAAACAAGAGGGTGAAAACGCTATCTCGTGCTAGACAGGCATAAAACCCCCTCCCCCTGAAAAAAAAAAGATATGTAAGGACTGTAATAGGACTTAACATTACTAAAATAAGTAACGAAGTATTGCAGGAAAACTAACCATAAGCTTGTACCTGTTAGTCCCAGCGCTATTTTAAATTTATCCTACACTTATAATATAAGTTATTGATCTGGCATAATATAAGTACTCCATAATTTTAGGCTGCAGTTCATGCAGTGGTTTAACAAACTTTTAAAAAAGTTAACAAAATTTAAGCAGGGGAGAAAAGTCAAAGACATTAGGGTAAAGAAACTTTCCAATCCAATTGACCTCAAAATGAGAAAGTGGTAAAAAGTTTTGTGGGGAAGGGGTGAAGAAAAATAAAGTTGCACAAGAGAACTGCAGTGTTCGCAACACAGAAGTATTGAAATAAGTAACCAAATTAATGAATGAACCAGATAGAAAGGAATGAGGGGGAGCCAAACATGTGCAACAAGCAAAGCCAATGAACAAATCAACAAAATTAGTAAGTGACAAGAGGGACTGACTGGTGGACATACGTGTTCCGGCCGCCTTGCCAGGGTTCGGGGAGCTGCCATAGCCAGTCTTTGAAAAGTCTTGAGCTTGGTTGAGCTCATCATAGCCTGGCAAATAACCAGCCAGGTCTCAGTCACACAAGGTTTCTTCACCAACTTTACACAACACTAGCACAAACTCATTCAATTCTAATATTTTAATGTCTAGCAAATTTCACACATCGCATAATCAAACGTATAGAAGAACTAACCAATAGATCACATACTTCTGCTTTTGTTTATACCCCACACTGCATGCCGCCCTTTCTCCATTTTAACTATATTCTTTTTTTTAATAAAACATAACTGCTATTTCATAATTACGAATCTTTTAAGATCAAACAAGTGAGACCAATGAGCTTAAATCAGCTTTATTCTAAAAATTAGACCTTTCTCAGGACAACACTCAAGTCTATGAAAAAGGCACCAGTAAGTATCTTATAGAAGCAGGGTTGTTAAAAGTATCAACCATGAGCAATGTCAATTTGATATTTCGGCAGTTTCCAAGTAACTTCTATTGTAATAAGATCTGTGAAAAGGGACACAGTTCGATGAAGGCCTGCACATTTTTAACAATGTCTTTGTTTCATCGGTAGAAAGCTATACTGTCTGTACGACTCATTCTAAAAGTCACCCTTCACCTGAGGTCAGTAACACCTGAGGTCAGTAAGGCATGAGGCAGAAATAGGCTTTAAAAAAAAAGGACAGAAATGATTATTGTCAAGACCAGTTCACACAAGCTCTGATTTATCATTCTTAAGGATCAATAATGCACCCATTATGCTCAATGTGCATAAATACTGTATTTTGTTACAAGTGGTCAGTCAGGAAGTGGTTTTCTCCATTTCATATACAGAAGAACGAAAGTATTATACCAAGTCATCATTTTGACCACTGAGGCATAAGTTTAGTCAGTGAAGGCCTTAGAAAAGCTGCCTGGATAAAAATTTTATGTGCGCAAATTATTGTTACAATTTTAAAATATTATTTATTCAACAAACTTTGCACTCTCGATTCCCTATGAATCCCCTTCTCCCCTGCCCTGCCTGTTAAGATTTAGTTAACTGGCAATTACAAAGACCAAAAAGGGTACAAAGAACAAATAAATGAGAGAAAATTTAACTAGGCAGATAAAACCAGCAGATAAGAGTTTCTATCTCAATGTCTCACCTTTGGTAGAGTACATATGGGACGCATACGACTTCTGAAACTGGGTAGTAGCCGTTGTGCCAGCGTGAGCAGCCGCATTTGTCACTGGCGGCATCTGAAAAAAGTTCCAAATATAATGACAAAATATGTCATGCAACCAGTCAAAATGAATCTTAAGCAAAAATTGGAAGGTAGTCAGATAATGGTATCACCGAGATGCTCATTTAATTCGGCAGGGTTAGAACTTATTAAATTTCACAAAAGGGAGAAAATAGCATTTAAAGTTTAGACGACTACAAAGGTGTCAAGCCCTTTGTAACCATACCAATGAGATTTAGACACATAAAGCATGAAATTTTAACATGAATTTAGGTGTGAAAACTGTTTAGAAATGGTTTTAGCATCAATATCTAAAATTTAAAAAATTGACTTCTGATCACCCACTAAACTTTAAAAACCTAGATCTAAAAACTAAGCCATTGGACTTTTGATTCATTTGGACAGAATGCGAGACACATAATTATTTTTGTACAGCGCACAACCATCAACCATTGTGTAACCGTATGCATTTAAAACTCCCTACATTATGCGTATCACTTAAAACTTACTAATCCAACAAAGCATTTCTTCACTTCATTGGTAAAGAGAACAGTAACTCATGTATTACATAGAGGTGTCTTACAAAATTGGCGGTAAATCAGGAAATATTCTCTCTTCATTACTAATCAGGAGAACGAAAGTATACAGATCATCATACAAACCGCCAAATTTTAATGTAAAAATCTCATACAGAAAAGCTGAACGTAACAAATTTTTGAGTAGTTTGATATTCTAAGTCAATTTCAATATGTGGTATATTTGTCCTGATAGTAAGCATTCGACTTTCGACTCATTTGGACAGAATGCGAGACACATATTTTTGCACAACGCACAACCATCAACAATTGTGTAACCTTATGCACTCAACTCCCTACATTATGCGTATCACTTAAAACTTACTAATCCAACAAAGCATTTCTTTACTTCATTGTTAAAGAGAACAGTAACTCATGTATTACAAAGAGGTGTCTTACAAAATTGGCAGTAAATCAGGAAATATTCTTTCTTCATTACTGATCAGGAGAACGAAAGTATACAGATCATCATTCAAACCGCCAAATTTTAATGTAAAAATCTCATACAGAAAAGCTGAACTTTACAATTTTTGAGTAGTTTGATATTCTAAGTCAATTCCAATAAGTGGTATATTTGTCCTGGTAGTAAGCATACAAGTCAAAATAGCCAATGCTTTGGTTTTAAAATTGAAATGCTTGCTTTTTTCAATTTGAGTAGGAAAAATAATTATTATAAACTTAAGAATAAAATCGATGGAGTAAAACCATTCGTGTGGCAAACGTTACCCCATGAGACAAAAAAAGTCATCACAGGCTCATATGCATGCCTGAAAAGTATAACTGCACACAACCTAAATAACACAAGTTTACTACCTAATCAAAATATGCAGTGGAATACACGTAGACGAAAGATCTTACATACCATAAGCTTTGAGTATTTTTTGCCTCCATGACAATGATAAAAGAAATAGAGGCTACTCAGAAGTGATAAAATTCCTTCTTCATAAATAATTGCCAAAACTATACTTATCAGTTCTATGTTTAGCAATGAGAGAGGTGTCGGTCTTAACGAAAAAAATGAAGATCAAACAACATTTGTATATTTTTGGCCTTGCACTTTATCTGAATTTTGAAATTTTTGTATTCACAGAGAACAGTACCTCATCTATTACACACAGGCGTCTTACAAAGTTGGCGGTAAGTCAGGAAATATTCTCTCTTCATTACTGATTCAGGAGAACGAAAGTATACAGATCATCATTCTAACCGCCGAGTATTAATGCACCAAATTTCACATAAAAAAGATTGACTTTTCATGGATTTTTTGGTGCAGATCCAACAGTTGTTTTCATTGCACCCTAGCATTTAAACAGTTACTTGTTGGGAAATGTCAGGAATGGTTTTTAAGCCAAAATGGCTCTTCCAGTTGTCATTGCAAGCTTGAGTGGCATTTATTGACTCATCACTTGGCCTTTGGAAGTGTCATGATGGAGCGCTTTATCAATTGTTAAGTCATTAAGAAAATTTTTGGGGAACAAAACAAAAAAAAAAACCAAACCAAAACTTTAGTTATTTAGTTTTCTCTTCATTTAATTAAAAAACAACTCACACCTTTCAGATAGGCTAGTGATACTGGGAACATTAAGATAATTAAGATAACGGTATTTAGTAAATTTCATTACCTCTTCTCAGATTTTACTCTGGTTATAAAAAAAAAATAAAACAACTGGTTTGTATACTTTAAAACACAAGAAGAGCACCTATGAAATTCAGTTGCGAAAGCTGCATTATGCTTTTTATCATTTTAAAATGAATATTACTGGTAGTTTTGCTTTTAAAAACAACTTTAACAGGAGATTGTAACCATGTCACATGATTTCATTGAGAGAAAAAAAAGCATTTGATCCCAGTGGTCAGTCAGGCCATATTTTTCTTCACATGAGATTCAGGAGAACGAAAGTATAAGGGTCATCATTCTGACCACCACTAAAAAAAGTAACTACCAGATCAGATTTTGTTATTTTCCAAAACTAATTGGGAACTGCAATTTGTTATTTGGTATAGAAAGATCGTTAAGAATAAGATAATGAACCAAGGGCTAGTAATCTGGTTAAACTTTTACAAGACCTTTTGTGGGAAATATATATAAACCTACCGGGAACATTGGATACTGAAGCCCTGCAGCCGTTCCAGGAAACATGGAAGGGTAGTAAAAGCCATAGTAATTCAGGAAAGGCTGAGCTGCTGAGTGAGCGTTCTGTGGTTGACTGGACGAATTTGGACTCTGGGCATCTACTCTTGGCACTTTTGTTGAATCAGCTGACGTACCTGGAAAAACAAAGCCTCCTTAAATCTACTGTAAAAGTAGAAACATTTGAAATGAAAGAAAACAGGTTTTATTTGTTTAATTTAAAAAAATATCTTTATCTAAGGGCTACATGCACAATCCAAAATGCTATGTACTAGCAAATGGTGCACAACCTTTGGATCATGTCAATGCCGCTTTTACTATGTTGTAAAGTAGTCATATACCTTTTTTGAAAGTTTTTCTTGTTAAGGACACAGTCGAGGTTATTTTTTTAAATCTTTAGATTTCCAGATAGATAAATACAGGAGAAGATACAAAATGAATCTATTACTTTGCCTGGAACCCTTCATATGGATCATCTGCTTCACATGTATCTTTTCGAGTTCTTGTGCTGCATGAGTTTGGGTGTTTCAATATGCCGAGTTGAAAGACCTGAATAACTAAGACTTAGCTAATTTGAAAGACCCAGACGTTCTACTGCTTTGTTTGCAAGGCTTTGAAAATGCACAACAGGGGACAGTCTAATTGGAACAAAGAAGTTACAAAATCTAAGTGGGTACAACTGTTGTTACCTGTGAAGGGTACATTTGGCAGAGGTGGTTGCTGGTCTCGACCTGTGGGCAATGTTGATCCAGGTGGGGCAGGGAAAGCACTCATATCATAGTAGCTTCCTGTTTGCTGAAAAACAAGAAATTTAACCACTAGAGTGAAGTCACAGTCAACTTGGTGCACAGTAATAACATACTATACAGTAAAATTCTTTTTAACAAACATAAAGCTACAATGCATAGCAAATTACAAGGGTTCTCACATAGTTTACTTAATGGGGTTTAAATGCATTGGAACTTTTTATAGACCCTCCTACTGTTTGGCTGTGAAACCAGTACAGTACACCTGAAGCAAAATGAAAAAAGTCCTTAGGTCACAACAGAGTGAGAAATTTTTTTTCTTCGTCAAAGGAATTTTACATAACTGGCTGTCTTACCAGGGGCATCCTCTGCTGCAGCAACTGCATGTCTTCATAGCCGTAAACTGGTGGCACACTCTGGATAATCAAACAATCAGCAATCAATTTACCTTTTAAAGCAATAAGTACATATCTTTCTTACTACTTGCATATAGATAGATAGGCTATAAATAAACATACATTGCATTTGTCGCCTCCTTAACATTATTCTTTTCATACTTTTGACAACAAAATGTCATAACTGCACAACTAAACCGAAATAATTTCAACTGAACCATCCCAAATTTTAACAAAACAAAACACAAAAAATTGCTCATTACCAAAAATTAATTTTAAAATATTTGAAAGCATATAGGAATCATTATGATGAATTCAATTTTAAGAAGCCTAATAATTTTAGCCTCTCCGCTTGTATCGCTGTTCAATAGAATATTCTAAAACTCTGATAAAAATTATTTGAAAACATTTTCATTAATACTGAACTATTTATTAAACTTACATAGAATGGGGGCATGGCGTTCTGGTTCATGATATACTGACCCATCAACGGAACTCCTGGGGGTAAATTGGGTGGAGCTTTGCCTGAAAGACAAAAAAAAGGTGTATAAAAACTTTTGGATTGTCTATAATTATAAAAACAAAGCTCACCTCTCAAACAGAAGAGCTTTAGAAGAACAATTTATGCAGGTCGCTAATTTCAGTTGTTTCCAAAAAGTCTTCTTTAATAATATCTGAGAAAAATGTGAAGCAACAAGGGCCAATCAGGCTGGGACAGAAGGTCGTTTCGCATATATGACAACCCTTGATGCAGAAATGTTTGACAGCAAACATAATACATGAATGTTATTTTGTTTTAACATAACAAGCAACTGTAATGGGTTTATTGATATTAAAACAAAAGCTTTTATGTGATTCTCATGAACTGCACCAGCAGCACAAAATTACCACTTTGAGCATTGTTCACAACCAAATGACTTTGGCACTCTAAATGTTTTCATCCGCAAAAAATTAATTCCTAAACCGTGAGTAAGCGTACTCAGCCTCCTAATATTCAAAGCTAGACTATGTGACACAACTTTCACTCTGAAATACATTTTATTCAGCCATAAAGTCTAACATGGCATCACAGTTCACACCCATTATAACCTTTAGTGACAGGCTCATAAGATGAACTGTATATTAGAGATGAAAAATTTACCTCTTCAATCCAATAAAATTTTGTTTTTTAATACATCAATAGTAGTCTATATGTCAAAGAACTGACTTGTGCCTGATTTACCCTCGCCACCTCATATAAAATACTTGGGACAATAGATATGACATAAATCAAATAGGCGATAATTTGCCGAAAGATACTCAAGGCTCTGTATCCTAGGAAGTAGAAGTATATAAAAAAGGAGAGCAAAAATGTGTGGCACCTACTTGTTGAAGGCATTGATGCTATCCGAGATGTTGAGGTTACTGAAGCAGCGGTGGATGTGGATGAAATGGTGGATGTTCCTGACGAAAGTGATGCAGCTGTTGTTGTGGACGGCAGACTCAGGGAAGCTGACACTGAGGCTGTTGATGTGCTTGAATGGTCATACTGGGTGAAGAGCAAAACAATATTGCTTTTGTATACTCCCAACACAATTGGGCTCAAGCATATATAGCCCTGGGTGGTTTTTTAATCATTAAAACATATAGATGGGTATATAATTATAATCTAATTGACAAATATCACACAAAATGTATGTCGTTAGACCCTGAGAAATCAAAGGATCATGAGAGGACTTTTCATACTGGCTCAGGTACTGCGGAAGACAATCTTAGTCTTTACAACAATAAGAGACAAGCCGTTCGTAAATATTATCACCTATATGCCATTTTTCCCCTCAAAATTTTAGGACAGTTTTGCATGAATGATACTGCCATATAGATTAAAACTAATATAAATACTGCACATGCTAGAAGTCTTACATATATGAAAAGCAATTTTATTTTTATAATATACAATTTTATTTTAAAATTAAAGACTAAACATGTTAGAAGACTTTTATAACAGTTTAAGCAATTTTGTTTGTATAATATACAATTTTATTTTAAAATTGAAGAGAATTCCTTAGCATTAAATCTTTTCTTTATCACTGAATCAATTTCTGATCAACTGAAAAAAGATCAGGGGACACGTAATCTTTCCAGCAGATTCTATTTCTTTTTTTTTTTTAATTGTCAATAGTGGTTAGGTATACAACTTTTGTCTTAGTCAAAAGGCAGAAAATAGAGGGTTTGCCAAAAAGGTAGCACCTGCAAACCAATCCATGAATGTAAGGGAAGATGCAGGGATATATGCAATAATCCTGTCTCTACTATTCATATCTCCCACCCGCTCTTTCACTAGTTTCAGTTTCATATCCAGGGGCAGCGTGGCGGAGTGGTAAGCGCGTCGGAATCGAGATCTGGAGGTCAAGGGTTTGATTCCAGACTATGCCATGTTGCAATTGCCTTGGGAAAGCAATTTACCCTAACAATCCCCAGTCCACCCACCTGAAAAATGGGTACCCAGCTACAGGCTTCAAATGTACTGGTCTGCTGGGGCATTAGTGGCGCTGCTCTGTGACGACACAGTTACACTGAGTAACGAAGACAAATTTCCCGAAAGGGATTTAGATAGTGTAAAAAAATAATTAATCAAAAAAAAAAATACCTGTCTCTCCCTCTCACACCTTTTCTTTCGAGCCTGATAAATCATGAATTTTATTGTAAGGATAAGATCTTGATCTATTGCAGGGTTTAAGTTTAGATCATAAAGATGTCTATTAAAATGTATTGAAGCTAGGCTTAGCCTAGATTAGCTTGCCCAAAGCCTAAAACTCTTATGCGCCAGAGACAGTGCAGCTCTATGTGTGAGTCCGTGAGGTCGGATTTATGTTCCAGCAAGACTAGCTCTCTCCCTCGTTATGATTAGGGTACATGTATAAAAAATCTATAAAGCAAAAAAAAATTTTTTTTTATTTAACTTTAAAATGATCAGATTTTGGTGCATATCCCAAGAATGATGAATTACTCAACCTATAAAAACAAAATTAGGCCGCTTTAGCCGTTTTCTGGACCTGCAGAGCTTGGCCAAAAAAAGAGGATTTTGAAAATCACTTAAAGGCAACAGTTTTGCATTTTAATTTAAGTGACAGAGAGCCCTTGGCAGGTGATCAAGCTGTTGAAAATTCTTTGCAACAACAATGAAACATTTTTTTCTGGTGTTGCCGTACACAAGCTCAGTGGCTCAACCCTGTCAATTACACAAGAGGTTTATCTCACACAGAGCCCCCCAATACTAAGACTGAATAGAGGGTATGTAAAATACAGTATCTTCAAAAGAGCCAGAATAATTTGATTTTGGGTTAAAACCTAAAAATGGACATCCCTGATCTCAACTGTTCGAAAAAGATGACTAATTTTACTTTTTCTTTTGATTTTTATCTCCCAACAATATATAAATCATTTTGCTACTTAGTGTCAAAAAAACCTAGGCCAGTTTACAACCTAAACAACAAAGGACTTTTGACATAGGTTATGAATAACCGGCAATGAGCAAGCTAATGGTCTTATCCAACAATTTAAGAAATTGAGGGAATGCAAAAAAGGTGAAAGGTAAGACCTATCCAAGAAGCTATTTGATAAATTACGTAATGATTTTTTGAACATTACTTCATGGTAAATGGTTGCTCTGGATATAAAAAACCTGTCAAAAACCTCTTATGATTTTGGATAGTAAGAATCAATGAGTTTCGTGAAACTGGGTGTGTTCATAGTGAGACCCTGATCTGCCTAAAACCCTTTTCAGAGTATTTTTCACAAACATACATTAAATTAAAATACATATTTTTTTGTTGTCCCCATTTGCAATATTAAAGTTTAAAAACATCCCCATTTGCAATAGTTTAGTTTAAAAACTTTGTGTTACTTGCAACCAGGTGTGTCAGCAATTAGCTAGATCCATCACTAGATGACAGATTTACTCGAACATTCAACTCCCCCACCCACACACCCACCTTAACATTGAGATCACAAGAGCTTATCTCTGATCATTTAACCCATTAATATATGCTTCTCTGATATTTACAGTTTCAATCATTATGAATCTATTTAAAGAGAATAACTCAATAAGCCAGAATGAAAAATAGCTGAACAGATTTTTTTTAAAAAAAAACAAGAAGCGAAAATTCTTACTTTGCAGAAAGTGATATATAATTCAAAATCATAGGCTTAGATAGATCTACTTTACTGCACCAAACTATCCAAAAGGACTGAGTAATCTACTCTATTATAGCTCTAGATATCTAAGTCTCATTCCATGCCAATCACCTGGTTTTATCCAGGCTCAAAGTTTCATAAAAATCACCGACACCATTATAGTTCATCATTGCTTTGCTCTACTAGATTTAGATCTAAGTACACAATACAGATTACTACCCTCATTGTATCCTTTTTATCTTCAGTTTCAGGAATGCTATGATCTAAACCCGTTTGAGGTATTCTTGAATCTTCACCAATTTTTCAAACTGATGAAATTAAAGATTGTTTAAGAAAATTTGTAGCAATATATCTAGATACAGATCCTAGATCCAATCTAGTCTTGAAATGTGTAGAAGCAGTGAAAAGAAAGTGAAACTAGACCTTTTACTGAAGTGAAACAAAAGTGGATCTGGATAGATCTAGATATATCTAGATCTGCTATTTTTTGTAAACGTCTGAATATATAACTTGTTTCTATCACAATATTAGCAGTTAATCTGGTTCAATCCCATAATAAACAATAACAAGTGCCCAATAAATAATTGAGGAATCACAGGCTTTCATTTACTCTAGACCTAGATTATAGAAGAACTCAGGTTTACAAACACATATCGGCCGCAAGCATTGTAATAGACGAACTCAATCTACCAATTGCAAAGAGCTACAGTAGCGAAAACAGGCCACGTCGATAGAGAATATTGTTCATTAGAAATACCACAAATTCAACACATTTTGCAATATACTTAAAATTTATTCTTTGGATATTACCATTGACTACAAACAAAAACACTTCTATGGCCAGGAATGCCACAAGACAAGACAAATCTAATAAATTCTTCATATCCGATAATAGATCAGGAATGTTTATGATTAACAGAACTAATAAGTTTAGTGACTCCAGATTTTGAGAAACAAACAACGATCGGTAGATAGGGCCTAAAACTGTGAATCTCACAATGAGATCAAGAATGGCAGGTCTGTAGTGAAGCTTGGAGCTATAAGTTATAGATATAGTTCAAAGTTTAAGAGTATTGGGACTCTAAGGCCAAAAATCCTGCAATGAAGAAGGAAGCCTAACGGGTATATGCCTTCAAGATGAACATCTTGAACAACTTAATCAGACTTTGATTTGCTAATTTAAAAATAGCTTTATATACTAATAACTTCAACTAATAAAACAGAGACCAATTTACAGGAAAATCCTTCGAACTTTTAATCTGAATATTTAAGCATATCCTTTCTCATTAAAACTGGTAAAGAATACACGATTCAATAGCCATAAGAACCTTGGCTTTCTTACATGAAACCATGACCTGTACATCTGAATTCAGAATAAAAACCCACAGCCAGACAAGCATTCACCGAATCTGAGAGATTTCTAGAAAATGTGCAAGCCTGCATTTTATTTACTTTTTTTCTGCTTTTGAAAGATAAAAAAAGATGCCAATTAGGAACTCTGAAAATATTGAAAAACACATATCATGCTCAAATCATAACATGTTTGGACAGAAAAAAACATTAAAAAGTTACTTACTTCAAGGATAAAAATAACTGATAATGTCCATTCCAGAACTCACAGCAAACATTTCACTGACCTTCCTAATTACTCCCAGATATTCTGGACAAAGCAATTAAAATAAAAGAACTTACCTGAGAAGACTGATGGGTATCCAGTGAAGCAGTTTCTTTCAATGTCATTTTTGATAAGCTTTCTCCCAGCTTGTTGGCCAGAGATGAAGGCTGCAGAGTTGTTGCATTTCCACTGAAACCCTGTGAATTGTAATTTGTGTTGGTCTGTGAGGTGGATGGCTTGAGTGACAAGCCCTGGGGAGGGGTGGGAAAGTTTACTCCAGTGCTTGAGTGAGTACTTGAACCAGACCCAGGTGGGTTGTCTCTGGTATTATAGGACCCGGCAGATGGTGACTGGTATGAGTTTGACTGGGCTGTGTAGGAGCTGCCCCCACCAGACTGAGTTGTTGCTGGGTACAAGGAGCTGCTGGGGCCACCGGACTGATTGGATGAGGTGTAGTTGCTTGAAGGTGGATGAGATGGAAATGAGGAACTGCTACTGTTTTGGTAGCCAGAGAACTGGTTTTGTCCTCCAGAGGAATAGTTGTTAGGGGGTCCAGAGGAATACTGAGACTGGTGGTTGCCATGTGGCATGGGTGGATGGCTTGAGGAGCCAGATGAATATTGATTCTGGCCAGCCGAGTACTGGTTCTGAGCATTGTTGAACTGAGGTGGCTGGCTAGATGGAGGAGGAAACTGGCTGGAACCATGGTTGCTTCCAAACTGACTCTGTCCACTTGAGGGGAACGCTGACTGACTGGCAGGATACTGTCCAGGGAACGGAGAGCTTTGTGGGGGCTGGGAACTGCTAGAATGATTATAAGTGGACTGGTTATGAGATAAGTTCGGATTCTTCTGGTGACTCGGGTAAGAACTTGAGGAATAGCCATTTGTTGAAGAAAAGTTTGATGTCCCCTCATTTTTGCTTTGAGCCAGCGATCCTGGATATAGAGATGAATTTCATGATACATAAGACAACGTATTAGAGATATCATTCAAATAAAAGTTGTTAATAAAGGACACCAGTATAACTTTGAACCGTCTGATAGTAAATACCTTTCAGATATAATCTTGCTTGGTATTTGCTTGTGAGGCAATGACATGGAAAATTAACGTAACTGTTAGACTGCTTTCATTGACTTCAAATTTATACAGGCCATAAGATAAAGCTACTATTCCACTGGTTGATACATTAGTAACAATTTTGAGCCATTTATTACCTGACTTTAGCATAAGCGACAGACAATTAGTAAATCAAGGTTGAAAAGATGCTTGAAACTGGCTAACCTGTATTGAGATTCTGATTGGGTTGATTCACCCTCTGTGACATCATGGGACTTTTTCGCTCCAGCTGCGAGGACGGGAAGGCAATTGAGTCAGGAGCACCCATCTGAAAATGTAGAGGTGTAAGCGGTTTGAAATTTGAACTTTTTTTTTCAGTTCTGAGTAGTTTTGTATACGGTCCAGGTAAAATAATAAGAGACATATAGGTTTACAAAATAGGGAATGAGATTAGAGGTAAAACAAGAGTAACGTCCCTTTTCCAGAAGACAACACTCCAAAATACTATAGTGGTTATTGTTATCTAGACCTAGATTGTATGGTAAGTTTCTTACTTTTATAAACGATTTGACATCTAGAACTTAAAAACTATAGAGCTAAATAAAAAGTTTATCTTCAAAATAAATCTGAGGCATAAATTTTAAAAGATTGTAATATTTGTATTCATAAGACAGTGGAGAGACACCGGGAAAGTTCCGCTACTCATGTTGAAATCTCATTCCCTATATGAGCCTATGGTAGTGATCCATTCCTGACCATTTACTCTCATCATAACCATTAAACGCAATCAAAGCCAAATTAATTATACAAAGGAATCTCATGACAATGTATGAATTTGACTTTTGATACAGCATACTGCTAGAGAGATTGATATGGAGAAGAGAAATGAAAATATAATATTAAAATTACATTGATATACAGCCACAGCAAAACAACCAAAGATCATGTTTAGGCACGGTTTTGTATTAGGTATAATGCAAACAAAGAGCAAAACCTTGTTTTGGTCTCTATCCAAACTTTGGGAGTCATTCTTTGGTGGCGATGTTGTGTACACAGAGTTGTGAAACACAGACGTGGAACGATTGCTCTGCTGCAATTCGATCGGTGATGGCACATTAGTGGATCCTGTGTTAGGTGATGACATCAAGCCTGACACCCTCGTTGTGTCCACTCCGGCTTTGCTGACAGTTTGAGCCTGATTCATATGGTTGGATATCACAGAAGGAGTCCTGCAAATTAAAAAATGATAACTTACAGCTCATTTACTGTTCATTTCTTTGTTGATTGTGCTAAGTTTTGGTACCCCACATTTCCCTTTTCATTACAACTTATACTTTTCTATGAACAAAGAGACGTTTTGCACTGGAATATTAACTTTTTTCTTAAAAAAGAAAAATAATATATTAAGTAATATATCTTCTGACTAGGGTTAAACAGACAAATTTAAAATACAGGGCAAATAGGCTATTCAAGGATAATTATGATCAGAAAAATAACTTCCCCAAGAATTAAAAATAAAAAAGCTTAATTTTTAAAAGACAACACCTAAATGGAGTATTTCTTAGCAGACTTACGCGTACCCATTAGATGTTGTGACATACGTGCTGGTCACAACAGAAGCATCATCATCAGCACCAAAGCCAAAAGAAGTGTTTGATTCTGAACCAAAATCAATGCCAAACTGCAAGTCAAGTTGAGGATTGCGAGAAATGTGACCAGGCATTTCAACAGCTGAGGCAGGAATCTGGAGAATAATGAGAAAAAGGAAAGAAAATGGAAAATTTTAAAAAAATCGATATTGATAGTGCCAATTTTTATTTTTACTTGTTTTAAAAAAACAATAATTTTGATGAAGTGAGTTACAAATGAAAGCAGTTTTTGCGAGAAAGAGGAAAGAACAGAGAAACTTAACACACCTATGTAACCATAACAAGTTTACCTTTGAAGGCGGAGGCAATTTTGACCTTTGGGGTTTGGGCCTTTGTTGCAAGCTGCTGCTCAGGTTAACCGGAGCACCCATATTATTTTGCTGTTGCTGCTGCTGCACAGAGGGTATCCGTGACTGAGCTGGCAGATTTTGAGAGCCCATTCCTCCAATCTGTGACATGGCCTGAGACACAGACTGCGAAATCTGAGACATCTGAGTGATGCTTGACTGGGAGCCAGGCTGCGTCAGGGAAGGCAGGACACCAACACCTGGAGGGGAGGTACTCTGGGCTAGGGAGGACAGGCCCAGGGAGTCGGTCGCCGATTGCTGTGACATGCTTAGTGAATTCATCGACTGAGGGCCTCTAGTGGAGCTGCCAATCTAACACACAAAAAATAGACAAAAAATTTGAATGAATCCTTTTTCAAGATCATAAAGTTTCGGCATGGAGATAACAAAGGCATTACAAAAATTGCAATGCAAAGGGATTAAGTCTCAAGATAATATTTGTACAAATGGCAGTACCCACACGAGAACTCCCTGACGACCCATTGGAGTGGAGGGTTAGTAAACTAGATAGTAACACTATTGACACTTGGGGGGAATCTAAAATGCATGGAACAAAAACAAAAAAAAAAAAATTGGTTAACAAAGAAACAAATTGAAATAAGGTTAAAAACAAACACAAAATGGAAACTGATTATTAAAACCACAGCTAACCAACTGGGTCAGTTTAAAGATAACAGACAAGGCACATGGGGAAAAAAGTAACCTCAGCAGAAAATGACGATCTACAGAAACTTCTGACATGTAAGGGAAAGCCAGAATTAAATAAGAAAAAAAAATGAAACCAAGCTCAGTAATAAATTTGTATTATCAGACAGAAACATTTACGTAAATTTTGACAATGCTAGTCCCTTAAATACCTTAGAAATTAAATATCAAGCATATGGGATCACAAGGAAAAAAAAATTATTCAAGATAAGATACAAAGTCTGAAGCTGATAAAATCATGAAGCCATAAATAAAGAAAATTCTTTTGTTCCACTGCAATAATTTGATAACGTACAATTTTTATGTAAATTTGCAGCATTTACTGACTTTCAAAAAAAAAGTTGAGTTAAAAACAGTGACTTACTCCAATGGTGTTTTTTATAGACTCTGTGGCTGCTTGATTGAATTGAGTGATATATGCGTCTCCACTGGGCTTGCTGTAATCAGGAGCTTTCGAAAACTTTGCGGACTCAATAAACAAACTTCCAACATCAAGCCTGTGCGGAAAAAATAAAGAAATTAAATATATCACAAATTCTAAATTTAGAAAATAAATTTTTCTCTTAAAATAGGAAATAATATTAAAATTAGACACCAATGTTTATAACTGTGACGTAAAGTAGACCTTTTTACTTAGGGTTCTGAATAAAAAAACAGTTAACAGTGAATTCTTCACAAATTTTCATTACCATCTGTTAGTTCAAACCTTTGTTGCAATAAAATAACAGATCCACATTTTTGTGGGAAAATAAAAGGATTAGGCCCACAGAGGAGACTCAACACGCCAGACCATTTGCTTATAAAGACAGAAAAACAAATTCCTGTTTACCTTTGCCCCAAAGAGCTAGGTGGCTCAGAGATCACAGGCTCAGGCTCTGGAATTTTCATTGTTGAGGGTGTGAACACTTTGGTTTCATCCAACTGTGAACAAACAGAGAAAAACATGTACTTAAAATCTAAACAATTTCAATGAAGGGTTAATATTTCATAACTTCTTTCTCTAAGAAGAAAAAAATATAATAAATGAACCCAGCAATGATTTAAATACATTTGAACCTACCCAAGACAACCGTTAAAGATCAATGATAATTGTGGTAGAGATGGACAGGCCGGCGTGTTGGACAGCATGCTTATAAACCTGCAAATGCATTCCTTTTTGTTTCTGTCTTGATGCAGTGAACGATCTTTTGAGTTCACAATTGATTAATTTTAGCAAATTTAGCATTATTGATTACACCATAATATTTTTTTAACAGAGCGCCAATTCTGCCTTTTTTCATAATTGAAAATTTCTTATCCAAGATGTGGTTATCAAGATCAATTGCATCTGTAACGCCGCCTTTTTTGACAGACTTGATAAACTGATGACCAGTTGTCCATGATTGTCTCTTATCAACACTACTTAACTCTATCTTCTTTGTTGCGACAACAGCTACAGATTTGCCTACCCTTGAACCCAGGTAGGAGGAATTCAGCTGCCCAAAAAGGAGGGATTTCAAATTTTTGTGGGGGATTATACCGGACCAAAAAAAATATAGATCTAGATTCTATTCACATTTCTATAAAAGAGCTTTTTGACTGCGATGTATTTTTGTATGTCATACTTTACGCCTGACTTCACAGAAACTTCTGCATTCCCTTTGTCACAAAGCCCTCTTTCTCTGATGTGCATTCCAGTTTTGATTTTTTGGCAACTGACATGACCGTCACTTCATGTAGATATCTAGAGAGTCTAGATCTACAAATTACAGATTATACACATACTTAGACTAGATAGATCTAGATTCGATCAAAAAGCTTTTCTAAAAAGTCTAGCACAAGTTTGTATATAGACTTAGATCTAACCCAGCCTGTGAAGAAACTAATCAGGTTATGGATCTAGATCAGTTAGAATCTAGTTATCTAGATCTAAAATTGTGGCTCTAAATCTAGACTATGGTCACAATAGAGCCAAAAGGTCTTAAGAATCTGAGTGTCACTGAGAATATTTTAAACGTAGATCTAGATAATAACAGTAATCCAACAATGATTCCATGTCAACAGAGCTAAAACAGTAACAGTAGAAACAAATTTAAAGTTCAAGTTGATATTGAAAACGATGGTACTCAATTGGGAACAAGAAACAAAGTGATTAAAAAATCACAAAGCTAGACTAAGCCCCCCTGAGCCCACACAGTCATACACAAATCATGAAATCTGTAGTAGTTTTACGTCCCCTAATCATGAAATCTTGATTGGCTGTAATGAATAAAAACAACATCAATAGCCAACTGTATGGTCAGGCATTGACAGTCTTTGTGTCTTTGTCACTTAAATCTAGTGAGGTCAAGTAATAGTAGTACAAAAATAAACCACTGTCCCGATGTTAGCAAGTGATAGTACATTCTGGAAGTAAACAAAACAAAATATCAGGGAGTGTTCAACAAGCTGCGATTACATCTTCAGACGCCCAAAAATCAACAGGGACATGCCTGAGAAAAGGGATTTAAAGGGAGGATTTTATAAGCCATTGGGAAGCAGAACAATAGGCAGGTCTGTTTTTTATAGATGGACTGCAGGTTAACATTAAAGAAGGAGGAAGGACAGGCTCGCTTTTGACCTATATGTGCATCAGTTTCACTGGGGCTATCCACCTGGTCGCTGTTAGCCATTTTGTTTGTCAGTTAACATCCCAAGTAAACAAATAAAAGCGTAAAGTAAGGAGGTGTGGGGGACAGGGAACGGGGGGAAGGTCGGAGTTCTGGACTGGACAGCTAGTTTGTTCTTGTACAGTTAAGAGAGGTCCTCTCGGAGATATTTCAAAAAGGGATTGGAAGCATAATGTCAGTTTAAAAGGCTGTCGCGGTTGCAATAGAAATGTGGTTGCTCTGCAAAGTATACAAATGTATAAAAATGCAACAAAGTCATAAAAAAGTTGGCAATACAGAAGGTCTCTTTAGACAGGTGGTCCGCAAGGCAGGTTTGACTGTATTAACAAATGATTGTAAACAATACAAAGCTATAAAAAAATGACTGAGTAAACGTTTACTGAATTTAGGTTGTGACCTTAACAGGGGAAATTGAAATAACACTTCCCCTTTCTCCTCATTAAAACACTTGTATAGATTTTAAATACACCCCAAATTGTTTGGACTGTGGACTGGGTGTGAGACAGTCTCAACAATTTTGAATGGCTTACCGTGCCCGTCCACTGGTCCTCCTCGTTAACCCATGTGTCATTCCAGTTGTTCCAATCTGAAAATACAGATAGGTTTTAATGAATAGTGTCTACAGGCATAAGGTAAACAACTGACTTTTAATTTACTTTACAAACAATAGTCTCCAAAGAACTTTTTTCCAAACTTGACTTGATGGACTTCACATACATGGAGATCACTTTAAAATTTTCTTCTTCGTTTATTTAAACTGAAAAACAAGACTGAACATGACATGTTTGATCTCTTACTAGTCTGTCGCCCAAAATGTGTTTAGCAAACAGCTTTAATTGAATTCAATAGTTAAAGGTCCTCTAAGCTTCAAGAGGTTGCTGGTCATACTTGGCATTTATGTAAGTAAGATATGTCTCCTCAACTTGTCAATGAAACAGTTGATGGGATTCAAAGTCAAGGTATGCATCTATATATTACCTGTGTCTTTGTTCACCGTTTTAGTTTCTGCCGTCTCGTTGGTCCATGTATCTATCTCTGGCCCATCAATGTGCTGAGAATTATTCATCTTCTCAAAGCGGGGAACTCGATTGTAGCTTCTGAAAAGGTGAGAAATTTGTTGAAAAGATCCCTTCACACTTATGAATATTTTCCAGTCTTTCCAAAGCTTACAACAGTCAAATCTATCTCTGCTTTAAGCAAAGAAAAGTTGTTCCCAAGTTTGCTTTTCTTTCCCATCCATTAGAGCACCCTTTTGCATGAACAATCATACGAAAATTTCCTTTAAATGCAACAAATTTAGAGATGCAAACTCCATTTCCACTTCCTTATAGGCAATATCCATTTAAAGGAACAGTAGTAGATATATATATTTTTTTTATTTAAATCATTCTTCCAATTTAGGTGGTGCATGCCCATAATTTTTCATCTCTAAAAACACCACAATAAAAATTATACTATTTCTGCACTATTTTGAGTTCAACTCCTTAATGAATCAATTAATTTCCCCTTTAAAAAAATCTCATGATGACACAAAAGGGCTTGGGCAGTCTAAGAAATTCATATTAACAGGATTTCATCACATGCAATCTCAAAAAAGAGTAAACAAAAAATACATATGAAACACATACAAAAGTAATGCTTACCTATTCCCATCTCTGTCATTGCTGTTAGAGAATCGACCGCGACCACCTCCACCACCTCGTTTTACACCAAAACCTGAGTAAAAAAAAATGTTAGAAATGAGTGTTTACAATCAAATGGGATGCATAACTTCTGAATCAATTTAATTCTGACCTTTCACAAATCCTGAAAAAACCACTTAAAGGTAATACTAGCAACTGGCCCTCTTAAAACTAATGGGCAAAAAAGTTTTTACACAACAGAACTTCTGCTTTTTCACAATTCTAAATTTGAAGGCTGTTGGCCATGTCAAATTATGATTTAACTCTGACAAATTTTTCTCAGCTTTTGGGGTAAAATGTCAAGTTTTACACGGCTACTTTATAAGCCTGTTTAAGTGGCTCTCCTAACAGGCCAACTACTTTGCTTTTCAATTTACACAATTTTTTTTTCAAAGAAAAGTTAGGAAAGTTTGCTTACCACCTTTCCCACGGGGTCTGCCCCTGTCTGCTCCACTTCTGTCTCTTTTGTCATCCCCTCTGTCATTATCCCAGTCTTCTGTGTTACTTCGATCTCTATTTTCTCTGTCACCGACATTTCCTCTGTCCCTGCCACGTCCGCGAGCAAGTCTAGGTGGTGGCCCTCCATTCCTGCGCCCCCCTCTGCGTGGCGGAGCATCTCCTCGGTCGGCTCCACCTTCTCTTTCTTCTCGATCACCCCTGTCTTTGGGTCTGTTCTCAAACTGATCTTCATTGGTGTGGTTCGAGTCTTTTAGAGCTGAGGTGTTGCTTTTCTTTTTACGTTTACCACCCTGCTCTCGCCATTCTCCTTGCTGAAACAAAGGATAAATTGTCTATGTAAGTCTCATGTTACCTTGAGGAGACTCTTTAAATAATTGAAAAAACCAAGGAGTTGCAGCAAAAGAAGATATACTCTATGCACTGCCAGAGCTGCAAACTCCTAATCAACCAGCTCCAGTACTTTTAGACCTCCAGATCAGGTTTTTCCAAAGCATTCCAGTATTCACTAAGAAAAAGGCTAACCAATAACTTCCTCAACCTTTTCCACCCATTTCCTCCTCCTCTATACACTCCCACCCCACGAAAAATATGTCATTACTCCATTCTCTTATTATCTCAAATCACGATCAATCTACACATTGCTACATGCTTTAACTACAGAGCCTTTACAACTTTATACATCCCTCACATCCAAAATCTCAAGCAATAACCTTTATCTTATGCTAATTTCCTTTCCCTTCCAAACTCTTTAGACAAAAAACTGCATAGTTGCCTCAATACTTTTGTCTTTCGCAAAGCTGGCAACCTCATCAAACCAACTGGTTTTGAAAAGAGCTCAAAAAAATAAAACAAACAAACCAAAAAAAAACCCATGAATAGAAAATATGATCAATTGCTGGGCAAGTAGTCCTAGTTTGGGAAAATTCAAAGATGGTGTCGTGATTGACCACAGTGGATACTTGACCTTTCCCACTTTGACTTAAATAATAAATCCAGGGATGCAACTGGCCCATGCTCAAAAAGCAGGAAAATTTTACACTGTAGGTTTCCTTATAGAACTTTTGATGGACAAATTCAAAGAGATAGATACAACTCAGTACAAGTGCCTACACAGCTCTACAACTAAAAAGAAGTGTTTGATTTTCTCTGACTCTTAAATTAGGACGTTTTCTTTAACATTTAAGCCATAATTTTTTCAAGTTTTCCTGCTTTTTTAGTTTAAGAAAACTGTTAAAAATCGAAAAACTTGCAAGCCTGATAAATCTGACGGAGAGGTCTCAGCCCAACTGTTTTTCTGATTTTTTCCTTTCAGCGGCCCTAAAGGCAAAATGAAAGTGTGCAAAAGGAGGTACTGCCTATATCCCTATTCCTAAACTTTGCAGTCATGCTTTATCCTTCATTGAAATGGACTTAACACTAACAGAGAAAAGTCTTTTCTCACAGCAGCAGAAATACTGCAGATTACATAGTATAAAATTAATCAATCTCATACACAAGTCTTGCTTGAACCCTCATCCCTGCCCCTCCCCCGCAACACACACACTCGCCTCTCTCTCTATTGCTACCTCTGTTCTTCTCCTCTTATTATATCTGTTCTCTTTTTTGCCTTATATTATAAGAGGTGCATTAGAATAAAATGGAGAATTAACAACTAACGAAATCACCATAGCACGAGACTGAGCTTAAAATTTTCAACCCCATGGTGACGCTGGACAGTCCCATATGGACTGGAATGGGGAAGTGCTCTCTCGGGACTCGCCGGAGTGGAAGGTTTAATAATGTTCTGTTAATTTCTCTCACAGCATGACTACCTTTTAAAACCTAAAATTAGTCAAATATGTCTAACCTCAAATACATGAGTATGGGACTGTTTGAGTGCTAACCTTTTTTGTGTGTAAAATTCAGTAGGGGGGCTCACTAGCGAACTCTTCTCTTGGCGAGGTAGTTTATTCAAATAACTTCAGTGTTAAATCTAAGCCTAAAAACTCACCATTGTCAAAGGGGAACAACTCTACAAGAATTTTTAAAAGTTCATGGAACAGTACCATATGAGGAGGTTCCTTGCAGAAGTCAAGCCCTCCATATTTGAAGTTCAATTGCTTCTTCTTTCAGTTGGTTACTTTATCAGAAAATTATGAGTTTAGCTGAAAAGGCATTGACTTGTTTTTAAATGATCTGGTGCACTCTTATCTTATAGGCCTAGACTTTACAATTTCTCTCCGATCTTAGTAATCACAGCTTTTCTATGCCATTGCTAATTTCAGTACTTTAGGTGTGACACTACTCCAGTATTTTGGTATTCATTCTGATTATCAATGTTCGGTATCCATAAAACCGGAAATAAGAATGTCAAGAATGTCATATTTTTCAATATAAAAAACCTGCTCTCTGTACTGAGCAAAACGGAAATACGGATCTGTATGGGCAACAAAACCGAAAATATGGATTTCAGTATTTTTACAGAAAATCAGCATCCTTGTATACCTTAAGTTTATGGAAATAATTGCAGAATTTTTATATCCACGTACTGTAATATGTGGTGACTGTGAATGATCTTTATACAGTTGTACCCATCCTGACTTTTTA
This sequence comes from Elysia marginata, assembly GCA_019649035.1. Taxonomy (NCBI): domain Eukaryota; kingdom Metazoa; phylum Mollusca; class Gastropoda; family Plakobranchidae; genus Elysia; species Elysia marginata. Next base: position 98,998 of record BMAT01012846.1, read on the forward strand.
CTGTGAGTACATGGGCTTTATCTAAAGCGCAAAATCCAGGTAATCACTTGAAGTAACTTTCAAAAAGTGTTCCAAGCAAACAATAGTCTTTTTCAATTTATGAAGAAAATTGTGTTCCAAAAATTTACCGTTTTGACTACAATAAACTTTCTTTTAAACACTGTATACAACAAGTCAAACACAACTTCTCTTCAACTTCAGCATAAGTTAAGGTAATAAAATGTTACCTGTTCATCCCCGCCCTCCAGCAAGATCATAACTGCTCCATCTGCATCGTTCTCTGCATCATGGAGAGCAATCACAACATCTTCTTCACTCTTTCCTGTTAGTTCCATTAACTGAAAATTCCAATTTAAAAGTTGCTGTGTGAGTAGTTTAGAAGGTTTTTAAAATGTATACTGAAGGATTATGGCATATTTGAAGAGACTTTTTCTGTTCGCCTGTTTAAAATTAAAAGAGGGTGAAAACAAAATAAACAAAAATCAAGGCAAAAAGTTCAAACAAATAAAAGTTATTTAAAGACAATTTCATAAGTAGTTTGGGCAGCTTTTGTTATAGCTATTCTGTCTTTCAGTTTCAATGTCTTGCAACCAGATCAAATTAGTCGGATGTACAAAATTTTAATTTGAGAAAACGCACTTTGTAAGTTTACTTTTTCTTTTTATCCTAAATATCTTTATGAACAAAAATTTTAATATCTTTCCTCAAAATATTGATAACTTCATAAAACAGAAAAATGCAATCTTCAAAATATTAATGCCTTGGAAAGTACAAATTGAGACATCTGACTCATGATTTGCCCTGGTTGCAAGACTTGATACACACATGGACAGTTTTCTAATGACAAAAAGAAAACAAGCAGACAGCTATTTTTCCCTGCTCTGTTCCACTTACGTGACTGAACACATAATTTTGGTCATTTGTCAATAAAACCAACAGCTGCAGTCTAAGTGTTAACTTGTTAAAATTGAATACAGTGGAATCATAATAAATTTAAGTTTAAACACCTTGGGACCGACTCTAACCAATACATTACTAAAAGATAAAGAAATACAAAATTGGAATTTACAGAGTTGACTTTAAGTGTATTCTACTGTATAAACACATTCTGTGCAAACTAAAAAATGCTTTCCAACAGGAAAGAGAGATTAAATCTGTATAGATTTCATAAAAACCTGGGCCTACCTCACGAACAGTGCTTGGGTCTGCATCTCTCTGATTTGTGCTCATCATTTGTGCCAGACGAATTTGTTCTTGTGTTGGTTGCATTTTGGATGATTGTGGCTCAGTTTTTCCTGTTGTCTGTTGCTGAGGTGCATTTTTTTCACTTTTAGCCATTTTGTCTTTTGCTCCACTGTGTCTGTTTGAGCCAGCACGCGCAGTGCCAACTGATCCACTCATATTTTACAATATACTGTTATGTACAATATTATGTACAAGATATGATCTGAAAGTAATTTGAAAGTTGTAAATAGAAAATATGGATTTGAAAGAAGACATTTAAAACTAAACTGCACTCCTATGACTAGAGTGATGGGTTCACATATAAGTCAATGTTCTTAGAATAGAAGTACATTAAAAAAATTTGAACTTTTCAAATAAAAAAAAAGACATGGTTGTTCATATCTTTGCTTAGATAACACTATAGCTGAGAGAGAGAGACAGGGTTCCTGCAGCCACCAAGCTATCAAATTCCAGGGTGTTTCCAGGAATTTCCATGCCCAAATGTCAAAATTCCAGGCCAGGCGCGGCAAAATCTAATAAAATTTAGACTTAATGAACTTTTTTATAGTAAAAAATTACATTGGGTGGTGCCAACGTTAATGCTAAAAAAAATCCTTTTTTTTTGCTTTACTTCCAATTAGAAGGATTCATAACTAAAACTACTTTATACTGTACAAACCTAATAATAATATAATTATATATTTTAAAAAAAGCTTTCAAATATATACCTCCTATACTATTTTTTTTTTTACATTATAAACAGTTATGAAAGTTATATTCTTCCCTCTTCACAGTTCGAAGTATAATTTATTTACCTATTAAAATTAACAAAGTTCTGGTCACAGTTCACATTACTCCTTGTCTATATCCAAAATATAGACAAAACTCTTGTTGTGACTAAATTGTGTTTAAAAAAAAACCATGACCAACAGGTTCAGAATTGAATCTACTTACAC
>BMAT01012846.1:110261-147006 GCA_019649035.1 Elysia marginata
TCTCCAAGTGCCAGACAAATCTGAGTTAAACCAGTTATATTTGCGAGTGAGGGTCACTATCAGTTAAGTTATCTAAATTTTGTGTACCGATGCAGATTTAGAGGTACTATTTATCAAAAATTAATGACTCTACAGGTACAAATACATTAATTAAAATACAAACAAGATCAGGTAACATATTAGAACTTAAACTTTCCAAGCTCTCCCCTCACTAGTCAAACCTTAGACATTCATTTTCCTCTCTCTCTCCAAGCGCCAAACAAACCTTAATTAAACCAGTTAATCACACTAAATTCCATTTATCCCTCCAAGCGTCAGACAAACCTTAATTAAACCAGTTAATCACATTCACTTCCCTCTCTCTCTCTCTCTCTCTCTGAAAGCGCTAGACAAATAGATCGTCTTGTTGTGTTTTTCTAATGATTTGAATAGGAGTGGAAAAGCTCCGACGACATTCTGCATCCGGTACCGACTTGACACAAGTTGGTATGGCTTCTCGCATGCCCGCTTTTTCGCCCGCTGCGAGCGATATAGCTACTTATTGAAGTCTGTGAGTAAGCCCGAGGTACTTTTTTAACCTCGTCCTTGTAGATTTACCGTCTATGGGCCATTTTTAAGCGCAGAAAAAGTTAACAGCGAATTTTTTTTGCTGGTTGATACATCTTAAAATTTTCCTTTCTTTGGATCTGTCGCGTCTTATAGCATCAAAGTTTAAATCCATAGTTCGAGACCCATGTTTTGGACATTTCATTAAGTTGACTATCTTCTAAAGTATGGGTCCAAGAAAAGGCAAATCTTGCCCTTCGTCTGAAGCTGGTATCACTCTCAGGGGCATAAGGATATGAGCTTGCACAATGATAAAGATTAAATCCGTTGCAGTTCAATGGAAGAGGTGAACAGGAGGTGGCTGAGAGGGAGACAGGGTGAATTAAAAGGTAGATCACATAGGATGAGGGAAGACAGAAAAAAGAAGAGAACATGGAAGGAGTTAGAGAGAATATGAAGAATAGAAGATGGAAGAAGGGGAGTACGGGCGAGGGAAATGAGGAGGAAGAGGGGTGAGGGTGGTGTAAATTAAGGGATAAAGTGGGAGGATATACAGGATGTTGAGGACGTGGTAGGAAAGGGGGACGAGGGAGGAGAAGGATGGGAAATAAGGTGGGGTGGAAGAGGAAGAAGAGATAGACGAAAGAAGGGATAGAAAAAGGAGGGAAGCGGCATGGAGAGGAAAAAGTTGTTTATTGGACAATACACAATACAGACAGTCACAAAAAGATCACATTAGTAGTTCTTAGGTCTTTTGTCTTACGAATAGAGATCACAGTCCTGCTACGTTGGATACATCCGAATCTCCAAAGTATAACGTCACAAATCGCTTAGCACAGCCATGGTGACCAAAACCGAGTCGGAAGATTCCTGTATATGTTTCATGCAAATTATACCGTCAATTCATTAGTGGCGGTCTTGCTTGCTATAAGTGTCTCTGTGTTTCAACGACCCCTTTAGGTCCATACGGAGTTGGTATATACCTGCCTTTTAGTTTACTAAGTAAGGCTTGTGCATGTTTACACACGGTGAACTGCTTGCTCAGCTTTTGCTTTACTGTATCATTTATACACCTTTTAGCCATTTGGTGGAAACCTTTGTCTTTTGACTGAGGAGTGATGATGGGTGAGGTGGAGGGTAGAGTCTACAAACCTTGATCTTGGCCTACCATTAATGATTCTGTACATAAATTGGAAATCTCCAATTCAATCATGAAACGTCTTGATTGTGCGCAAAACTCTTGCACTGATTCTTTTAATAATTCTTTCTATAGCACCGTATGCAATCCGTTGCCCTCTATATATATATTTCTAAAAATATCCATATAGTTTTCAAAACAAAAGATAGGTATTTTAAAAAAAATACAGAAATAATATACATGTAGTTTTCAACACACCTTGGTATCTCATATTCATATACAGACCAGAATCTATTGTAAAAATAATGAGGGGGGTATTTTACTTTGAAGAGACTTTAAATTAATATGGTTTTAATTTCAATAGTCTGCTGAAACAACGAGCGTTCCTAATAGTGAACAGTTTGGTTTTTAATGATTCCTAATCTGTAGAAGGCTACAACGAACCCTCTGTAAACAAAAAGTCCAGATCTTTCTCAACTCTGGGGGAAAAGAAAACTGTGGTGGTGTGGGCTCATAATCGGATCAACAAGACTCACAAATACAACCCTGCGTGGCACCTTGGCTGGACAAGATAAAAGAATCGTAGACCTCGGGGCAAATTAGAATTGGCGGTTGATTGGGGGTAGCAGCAATCTTGGACATGGTTGGCCTTGGATAAATTAAACCCTCGAAAACCTTATAACAGAGACATAAGGAGAAAACTCGGAAGAGTGGGTGATTATCATTTTGAGTATCTCAACGATCATCTAAAAAATATTAAGATAGGTGTTTTCTTTTCTTGTCTGTCTCTATATATCTTTTCTTTTTCAGGATTGACATAAAAAAACACCGCTACTAAATTATTGCTTCGCTGGGGAAAGCGAAAGCGAAACTGCACAAGCAACATGTAACTGTAAGCAAGCACTGTTACCATCTTGTTTCAAGAGAATGTAGATACATTCTAGATCTAGATTCTAGATTAGCTCAGATAGAACCTAGATTTAGATATTTAGCCTTGCACAAGGGATGCGGTGCTGATACCTGGCTATAAATTATATTGTGATTCTCGCTGGATTGTTTTCCGCAGCAACTAAAATTAGATATATTACATAGATTCCAGTGGTAAGCTGCGGAATAGATTATGTCATTATGACCGATTTCTAAAGGTTTAAAAGTATTTTCTAGATGTGTAAATTATTTGCCCACTACGCTTAGCCTAATGGGTGGTAATCATTAATTTATGTAGGCGCCTAAGATAACTAGAATTAGATCTAGTGTTAACAATGAATTGCTTCAGAGTGAGGATGTAGATCTAACCATTATTTTAATGTGGCGTTTCTTGCTACAGAGTGAGAAGAACTGGCAAAGTTGCCAACAAAAACTTTTCTTGTCACTGTCTTGTATGTCTTATGGACTTAGTTCTTTATTTTTAGGACGTTGTAAGTGTTCTTCACGCATCCTTCGAGAATAGCGCCCCATGTTCTTCACGCATCCTGCGAGAATAGCACCCCGTCAGCCCGTGTTATTTACGCATCCTGCGAGAATAGTGCCCCGTGTTATTGGTACGCATCCTGCGTGAATAGCGCCCCGTGTTATTGACGCATCTTGGGACTAATGTGATTGTAGACCTACAGAGTAGAGACCTAGAGATTTATCATTTTCCAACTGCAACACTGAAGTTAAGAGAGGAACACCAATTAAAACAGCTGCAGGCTTTTACAAACTTTTTATGAACCCAAGATGAGCAACAATTAAAACAGTTGCAGGCTTTTACCATTCAATCTATTTTCTGAACCTAAGAGGGGAGCAACAATTGAAACAGCTGCAGGCTTTTACAACCAGTGCATCTTATAAACTCAAGAGGAGCAACAAGTAAATAATAGCTGCAGGGTTTTATCAATCAATGTATCTTCTGAACACAAGAGAGGAATAAAAATTAAAACTCCAGCTGCACACTCTTACCAACCAGTGCACCTTCTGAACTCAAGACATGAGCGATAATCAAAACAGCTGCAGGTTTTTACCATTCAATGTATTTTCTGAACCTAAGACAAGAGGGGAGCAACAGTTAAAACAGTTTCAGGTTTTTTTCCCAATCAATGCATTATCTGAATTGAAGAGAAAAGCAGCAATCAAAACAGCTGGAGGTTTTAGTTTTTCCAACCAATGCATCCTGTGAATTCTAGAGAGAACCAACAATTAAAATAGCGTGCAGGCTTTTACCATCCAATCCCAGTGCATCTTTTGAAATTACGAGAGGAGCATCAATCTTAACAACTCCATGACTTTCATGAACTTAACATTAAAAAAAATGTAGGCTCTAGGCTATCCAGGTTCAATGAGCACGGACTCAACTCGAATTTTCTGGACTTTAACTGTCGTGGCTGAACATCATTTTCAATTCTTTGTTTTTTACTCATACTGTGGGTCAGTGTGATGTATCACTTGAATTTTGAAACAAAACAATTTTATATCCAACATTTAGACAAGGCAGAGAATAAGAAAAAAATACAGAGGGAGGCCCTTAAAAATACAATGTAACTTGAAACAGACTAGAGTTGTAGTTGTACATCTACTAAAAGACTGCAGAGCAACATTCCACTGTAAGCAAACACATGAACACACTTTTTCAAACCAACATTTCAGATCAGAACACAAAGCACGCAGGCACCATGCCACAAAAAATAGGCCAAAAGGAATACCAAATGACAGACAACAAACTCATAAATAGGCTTTTCAGAAGTAGTACTAGTCGCACTCAAAACAATTTTATTGTGATGCAAAATTGGCCCAATAACTACTACTACCACTACAAAACCAACTACTACTACTAAGTACTAGGCCTACCACTACGGCTTCTACTACTAGGCCTACTACTAATACTACTACAACTACTAGTAGTACTACTACTATTACTACTACTACTATTTCTGAAAAAAGAACAACTCATACAATATTAAATTTAAACTAATACAGTGGAATCCTGATAAAGTCAACACCTCGGGACCGAAAAACGCGTTGACTTAAAGCAAGAGTTGACTTTAAATTCTCGATGGGGAACAAAGGTAGTCCATGCCAAGGGGAGTTCATTTACCCTGCGAGAATAACACGGGGCGTTATTCTCGCAGCATGCGTCAATAGCGCTTGGTACTATTCACGCAGGATGCGTCAATAGCACCTGGCACTATTCACGCAGGATGCGTCAATAACAATGTCCTTATTTTAATCTTCCACTTCATCATCTTTCGTCTTAGGATGTTATAAAGATCTAGTCCTCAGCCTAGTGCAAGCAGTTACATTGTGGAGAATCATGTAGAGAAAATGGTTTCAAAGTCTTATAAAACTGAACGTTTTTATTTAGTTTTGTTTTGTTGGCTATTTGATGATTTTTGTGTTGTCTCTTTACATATTTAGTGCGTTTAATTGCTGTACAGCGTTTTGTAATCACAGGTGTGAGGTGATCTAGATCTACTGCAAAGAAAAATTTTTGGACATGCTCCTTTGAAAAATAGGCACTTCAGCCTGCTTAGTGTACTATTCCAATTTTAACGTAAGACTGGTGGATTTGCATCGAACTTAGCTGGTTAAATGTAAAAGTTTTTCCCAAGTTTACTTTTTAATAGGCAGGGATGCAAGCTTTCCGATTTTTTAGCTGTTTTCTTTAAATAAAAGTAAAAAGCAGGAAAACTTGAAAATTATGCCCTAAATGTTAAAGAAAACACCTAAATTGAGAGTCATAAAAAAATCAAACACTTCTTTTTAGTTGTATAGCTGGGTAGGCACTATTACAGAGTTGTATCTATCTCTTTTAATTGCTCCATCAAAAGATCTATAAGGGCACCTACAGAGTGTAAAATTTTCATGCTTTTTGAGCATGAGCGGCTTGCATCCCTGAATAGGGAACTTGAATTGGGGGCTGGGCAGACTCTAGGCAGGTTCCTTTCAATGCTTCAAGTGCCTAGACCTACCTTTAGAACTTAACTTTTCAAACTGAAGAGGACTCTACTATTCTTACATTTAGAAACTATTAAACGTTTGAATAGTCCCCAGGGCTTTCCATGTGTATGCTTGAATAGCCACATCCTTTGATTGAAGGTAAAGGTAGTCCCATACTTGACATGAGCGTAGGGGAACAAGGAGCAGGGTCCTTGTTTTTCTAGGCACACGGCATAGTGAGGTGGTTTGCCATTGTTTTCCTCGCCGCCTTTACTTTCGCCGAGTCTTAAGAGACCTAGCTACCCATCAAGTGCTGGGTGGGCACAGGGGAGCATATAAAATTTAACCCGGACTGGGGATCAAACTCGGGACCTCTCAGATAGCGGTCAACTGCCCTACCAATTGCGCCATTGCTAGATCCTTTGATTAAAGGGATGTAATTTGAGATTTCATGCCTTCATTTGTTTGTTGGGTGCAATACTGTAAACTTATTATTGGTTATGAATAATATTGTACCTAGAAAGTGCCTAAAAGTAAAACCCACACTCATCTTTGTAGTACCCAGATTGGTAGCATTTACAGTACAGTATGCCTAGAATGAAGTGTGAACCTCAAAATTTGAATCTCTTGGGAATATATACCAGAATAGACAAAAGTATTGAATTTTATACAAAGAATCAGGGTTAGGCCACCTGTTTTACTCACTAACTCAGGCTATCTTCTTTTCTATTATAAGTAATTAGCCAGAACGTTGAACTTCATGATTTTGTAACACGCAGAGCCTGGGCCTTAAGGCTAAAACAGAATTCAAAACATGACACGCAGATCAAGACTCTAGATCAAGATATCTTCTATATCTAGCTCTAAATCTTGATCTAATTGGTATCTAGATGTGTTGTATTGTTTTTTAAGGAATAGAAATTTTTATATTTGTAAACACCTTTTGACAGGTAGTCAATCATTGAATCATGGCCACACAAGAAGCTAGCCCAGCACTCTGCAATGAGTCAACTGCGGATGCAATTCAAAACTCTAACAAAAATACATCAGCTACAGACTTACCGGAGCTGCAGGAAGAAGCAAAGAGTGATACACCAAAGGATTCCCAGCCAAGTGATACTTTTGGGAAAAAAGGTTATGCCTCAATCAAGAAAGAGTGAGTGAAGGTTGCTTTGTGGTTGTAATGTCCTCAGTGCAACAAATGCTATCAAAATAACATATGATTGCATGTTTTAACTTAGCTGTTTTGTTTTCTTAAGTATGTAATAAAAGATATTATGCAAACTGAATGGCTCTGTAAAATATTTTGAGGCGTCTATAGTAAATCAGGCATGTGTCAAACTTTTGACTAATGGCATTTTCTGAAAATGTATTTTTGCACCTTAATGATGTTAATCAGTTTTAGAGTTCTAGAGAATAGGAGTGAACAGAGAAGTCTCGCATTGTAAAACAGTTAACCAGTTTATTATATCTTTTGAAATCAGAAAACCCTGTTATGCAGCTTATTTCAATGTTTGGTAGCTTTTTGTTTCAAAATGCATGTGCATCAAATAAAAGTTGCAAAATACTACTTGTGTTTGAAAATGTTAGTCTTTTCAGTCAAACTATGATCATATTTCTCTCCAGGTTTCTCCTGACAGATTACAAGCCATCTCTATCATCAGAATACATTAGCTCAGAGATGAAATCTAAAATTGTTGCAAAGGAGGAAAAAGTATCAGACAACCTTTCCCAGGATCGAAATGAAAATGAGGATGGTGATTCTTGCGATAATGAAGAAAGTGAGCCACCTCAAAAAAAGGCAAAACTGAAAGGGAGAAATAAACAAAGGCCGCGCAATGAGAGAATCGAGGCAAAAGACAAGTTGTGTCCAGCAATTAAGGAAAATAGAGAATGTAAATTTGCAGGCAACTGCAAGTTTAACCATGACAAACAAGATTTCATGAGTAAAAAACTACCAGAAATAGATGGAAACTGTTATGTGTTTGACACATTTGGATATTGCCAATTTGGTCTTACATGCAGGTTTGCTCGTAATCATTTGGCAGACGATTTGCAGAATCTTGTGAAAGATGAAGTGTATGAGAAAATGAAAAGCAAAAAAAAATTTCTTAATGAATTAGATGGTGATACTCGCCAAAAATTGTGGAAGAAAAAATATAACTTTAAAAGAGCAGATGCAGTGACAAAGGATGTGCAGAAAAATTTCAGAGGGTGGGGAGATAAAGAATCAGGAAAGGAAAAGTCGTGGAAAGAAACTTTTCAGTGTGACCTGACAAACAATTCAAACACCCCAAAATGTAACACCACCAGTTCGGCAAATGAATTGAACTCCGAGCTTTTGTCTCATGAGTCAGACAGGGGAGCTCCTCTTGCGCTCAACAAACAGGATACAACTAAGGTTCCCTCACCCTGTGATAGTGAATCACAAAACAGCAAATCAGAGGAAGCCTCAAATCGATATATGGGTTGTATCACTGACGAGGAAATAATCCGTATTCGCCCAGATGAGAACAAAAAGGTGAAAAGCTTTTTTTATTTTGTTAAGTTTTAGAATTTAGAAGTTCAAGTTCTAAGCTTTTTCATGTCAACATCAATAACAAGATGAGTTTTATGTCAACATCAATGACAAGATGAGTTACAAAAAGTATAAGTTCTTACATGTTTTGTCCCATTTCAAGTGCAAAATTCAATTTGAATCATGATATGTATCGTTAAAGATTTGCAAACGCAATACTATAGAAGTAAAAGTCTAGGTTGTAGTTATGTTTTTTTTTTATTATTGAAAAAAAAATGATGTTGGCCTACTTAACATATTTCAAACCAGACCAGTGAGGACTTACTAAAACTTACATTTACAGATAGGTCTATTTGCTTATACATTTGCAGAAATTCAGGCCAACCCATTCTCCTCTTTAATTTCAACTTTATAATAGTTTGTTCATTAGAATTTCAAGATGTGAATCTTTTGACATTTATTCTTTTGTGCTTCTCTTGTAAAATGGAATGTACAATGAAAAATGCTAGCTTTATGACTTCCTAATTTTGTTTCAGGTTGACCTGAAGAATAAACTGTACCTCGCCCCACTAACCACAGTAAGTGCTCCTGTCTATCAAATAAACTGGCTCATTTTTTCTTTATAAACAACCCATCAGCATTTAAACTATTCAAAATTGTGAAGAAATGTTCTCATTTTTTTTTTTTTATAATTTTAGTTCTATCAATGTGTAACATGTCCCTGAGGCGTTCAATTTACAAAAAAAAAATTATACATGGTTGCTTAGCCAGGGATGGGGTTTTTCCATTATTATTTTTTTTCTGCCTTTTGATACTGGTGAATTTCTTCTATTCATGTGTATTTGTGTATTTGTATTGGTTTTTTTTTTTTTTTTGTATGTATGTTTATGTATGTGAAAATGTAAAGCAAGAACTCTCAGTTATATTTTTAAAATATCCTTTTGATTTGCTCAACTCAATGAACTATTACTTCTCTCTGTCTATGTCTAGGTAGGCAACTTGCCATTCCGTCGCATTTGCAAAGGTTTGGGTGCAGAGGTGACATGTGGTGAAATGGCTCTTGTGACGCAGCTCTTGAAAGCCAAGCAGTCTGAGTGGTCACTCATCAAACGACATCCTTGTGAGGATATCTTTGGTGTTCAGGTTGGTAATTTGTTGTTTTAGTTGACCGTTTTAGCAAGTTATGTATAATTTATTGAATATCTGCACTGAAAGCATAGGAACAAATATTTTGTTAAAGATAGAGTGGTTGAAATATTTTAAATACAGTTTGCACATTGTTAGGACAATTTTACAAGCGTCTAACTTGAGTTTGGTGTTTTGAGAAAAGCAAAATAAAGAGTGTCTGATGGTATAATCCTCTTCAGAGTGCTTTAAAACCTAAAGAGACTTCATACTTTTTGTAGTGAGTTCAAAAGTCTTTGAAAATTCCCGAGTGAAAAAATATAAATATTTCTGTTAGTGTCAGAATAAATTTCCTACTCTCTGTCAGAAGGTTTAAAAGATCTACATTAACACTAGTGAAGCATCTATGAACTAATAGCAGCATGTCACTATTATGTCTTGCGACCAGAGTGAATGAGTCAGATGTTATATATTTCACATTCCAATGCATTGCCTTTTTTTTTAAGAAATGCAGTTTGCTGAGCTTCCAAATGTTAACTTACAATTTCTATGGAAGGTTGATTTAGAAAGAGCCTCAGATTTGGTGAGTTTGTTTTGAATATGTTAGATCTTTTTTTTTTTCTAAGAGAAAACCTTAGTAAGCTTAGATTTGTAAATTTTTGCCTATAATTCATGTGTACGAGACATTTTTTGGGTTGTTTTAATTTTGAAATATAGAACTGAAAAAATTAAAAGGTAATTTTTTTGTATCTTACCATATTTTTAATTACTTGATATCTGCAGGTTTGCGGTTCCTACCCTGACACAATGACGCGCTGCGCCCAGCTGCTCACAGAAACCTGTTCTGTTGATTTTATTGATATCAACTGTGGATGCCCTATAGATTTGATTTACAGAAAGGTTTGCAAAACCTTTTTTAGTCAGACACTTGTAAAACACTTATTAGGTTGACACTGGTCAATTCTCAGAAATCTCTCCTTTAGTTTGACATTGTCAGTTATTTTTGTTTGCTTTTTTAAGTTAAATGAAGCCCAGGTAAGAGGATCACTCTACAAACATTATAAAACCAAAAAAAGAAAAAGATCAATTCTTGTTAAACAAGAATTATTAATGTACATTCAGGTCATTAAAATTACATGTGATTAATGAAAGCAATTTTTTATTGTCCAGACTTTTCAGCAACTAATTTTTAAAGTTTAATTGAAGTTTTTTTTTAATAAGTTTCAAACCATATTTTTAACAATGTTTAGGTGAATTGTGGAGGATACAGTTTTAGTCATGGAAAGTTGTAGTTGACCTAACTGAGGATGTTAACGGGTGTGGAATTAACTTCTCTTGAAACGTTTTGTAAAGAGAGAATGCTCATTAACATTAAGCAGAAAAGATCTTCAAAGATGTAACTGACTGAGTCAGAAAATATTTTTACTATTTTCTTCATGAGCGACAATTAAGGGCATATAAGGCAAATAAAATATTTGCGAATAGCTTCTGTCGCCTGCCAAGCCTTTAAATATTTCAATGGATTTAAAGTCAAGAGTCTTTATGAACTGACTTTGTTAGGAAGATTTATGTGATTTTCTTAGTCTGTAAACTTAAATATAAGATTTTTGTGCTAATGTCTTTGTATTATTTTACGTCACAAATGCTTTTTATTGTCTGAATCAACCTGAACTGAATTGATGTGGCTAACAAACAATAAAGGCTTTTTCCCTTTTTGTAACAAATGTTTATTGGTTTGAAACGAATTCACTATTGAATTTACTTTGCATCGATTCACCTTTCCCCTTTATTCAAGTTTGAGCAGTTCTTGCAGTTTGTTTTTGAGAACATTCCATATAGTAAGGAGTTTTGTGGTTTCTTAAAGTGTTAGATTCTGATGTTCTTTTTCAAAAAAAAAATTTTTACCTTTTTTTATCTACCTTCCTCCACATCTCTACCCCCTCCCTTATAAACCAAAACTATTGAATTTTGTGAATCAATATCTGATTGGCCTCTCATTTCCTCAGGGCTGTGGAAGTGCATTGATGGGGAAAGCTACCAAATTGGAGCAGATCTGTCGCAGCATGATAGGCGTTATGGGGAGCACGCCTCTCACAGTCAAGTTGAGGAAAGGTGTGTTTGATGATCGCAATGTGGCACATCAGATCATCCCGAGGCTGAGAGATGCAGGTGTCGAACTTGTTACTGTAAGCTCAACTTCCTTATATCTCAATGTATCCTTTACAGATAGCCTATGTCTTGCAACCCATTAAAGTTTTAAAAAATGCTTTTTAAAAGCAGATTTGTTTCACACTTTCTCTTTATGTTAAATCACAAAAAAAATTTGTTTATCTTTCCACAAAATTGTGATAATTGATATAACTTTTAAGGTTTGCAAGTTCTAAAAACTGCCCTTATCAGTGCTTGTTAATGTGAAATTTACTACATCAGACTCATTCTAACTGGTTGCGAGACAGACAGATTTAATTTATTTTGTGAAGGAGTTTTCGCACAAAAATAATTCATTATTTTCATAAGCAAAACTAATGGAATTTGAAATTAATATATTTAAAAAATAAGCAATTCCTGAAAACTGGCACTCTTCAGGCAGTGTGATGTACTATGTATTTACCGTTTATCTTTAGTGCCCCATTTATAATGGTAGAAAAAATGTGTGTGAATGATGCACAATTGATAGGCGTAGACTCAAGTAGATTTCATTTACTTTTTTTAATTTTGATCCAGCTCAGGTTGGATTTAGAAAAAGATATCTTCCTCAAGCTCACTAGTTAGTTTTCAGTCAAACACATTTTTAGGCATGCAGTCAAGCATGTTGTTGTTTTTACTGGTCTAAATCTAAATGTTTTGAGCCAACCCTAAGTCAAGACCATTCCTTCTCTATTCTTGCTTTACAAAACAGACTAAACAACAGATCTGGTTTCAAGCATTCATTAAGGAATACTTGGCTAAGCATATACTTTAAGCTAGTTTTATTGTCATCAATATAGGAAACAAGCAAAAAATTGAAAATATTGTAGCTTAGGACAAAAGAATGACTTGTGTTGCTATTACAGTTAAACCCTGCTAAAGTCAACATTTTGGGACGAAAAAATGTGTTGACTTGAAGTTAAACTTAAGCAATTGATGACTAATTGATTAAAAGTTGACCGTTACCAAGGCATAAAGGAATATATAGAATGGGACTCTTAAACAGAGTTGAGTTTAAAAAAGGAGTTATTATGATTTCCCTTAAAGGAGTTCACTTTAAGTGGATTCCACTTTACTTATAACCCTGTTTGCTTTTTCATTATTTAGTTTCTCCATGTGCTATAGTCTGACATTATCTGGAGATGAATCCACTTGTTTTCTTTCAGGTTCACGGCAGGTCACGGGAGCAGAGATACACACGTCAAGCTGACTGGGACTACATCAGCCAATGCGCAATAGCTGGGGCACCCATGCCTGTCTTTGGTAATAAAAGTTAACTTTCTAAATGTCCTTTTTCTTCAGCTGTAGACTTTCTGTCTTTAAAACACATTTGATGACATATGACAAGCCAGTTTCTTCTGTTATACAGCATAATAAAGCATGAGTATTGCTTGTTCTTTGTAAGTCAACACCCCAAAAGTACAAAACAGAGTTTGTTTTATACTTTGTTTCAGCATAGTCTAGTCTTTGCAATATTCTCCAAAAGCCAAGACATGAGTCAGCAGACGTTGGCATCAGTTATAAAATATCCTTACCTTTGTCTTGCAAAAAGTATGCCCTGTACAGACTAAGAGAATCACTTTAAAAAATAAAGTCCAAGTGGCTTGATCTGTATTTCTATGCCTTTGTTTGGTCTTGAGGAAAGACCCCTAATTCTGAAGCTATGAGAATAAATTATTAGATACAAAATAATACATTGTAATATCATAACCATCAACACCAAAGGACATGTGTAAAGCCTAGATTTTTTTGTTTTATCGTACAACAGTTATATGGCAATAAAAAACAGTTTTTTAAGAAGCAGAGAGTTGAATTCTAAAAGCTTTTTAGTTTTTTCCCCTGCCTCATAGTATTCTCATTAAATGATACTCAGTTGTGAACAGGAATAATATAGCTGCTTTTGGACAACAGTGGAACCCCCGAATAAAGATCTGGAAAAATGTTGGTAAAAACAGGTCTTATAAGAGGGGGGTCTTAGTTCAGGGGTTAAATTACTATACCCATATAAGCAGACGTCTTCAAATTTAAAGTCACAGAAGAAGGCAGGGTAAAAGATTGCCAGATTTTTCTGGCACGGCCAGAATTTTTAGTGCAATTTGTCATACCTGCCGGATTTTTTAGCTCTCTGTTGGACTTTCACTTTCTCAAAAACCGGCTGGTCTGTTTTCATGATAAGATTAGTTTTGCGGTATGGTAAATAGAAATGCAGTTTTGTTTTGGGGTATTGTAATTAGTAACGCAGTTCAGTTTCCCAGTATTATTATACAATAACATAGTTTCGTTTCACAGTATTATAAATGCGACCAGCTAGGTTGGCTTAGCAATCGATAGCTTGAATTTAGCCAATCTAGGTCCAGGGAATTGTCGCCCCTGAGTTTGCCCCTTGCCAGGTGAACGACGCCGGTTATTGCGAGATCGATAATTATGCTGGAGGCTAAAGCCATGTGCTCTCTTGTTGTTCAAAACATTAGCATGAACTTAAAGTTCAACAAGTTGGTGCAATAAATTTGCTCTGAGTACCCTCAGTAAAAAGGACAGTCTTTATGTGAACCTTTTTTCTGAACATAGCATATGGTGCTTTATATAGATCCCACTCCACAGAGAAATGTTATTTTATGTTACAATCGATGTTTGATGTCTTTTCACTCATCTTAGTGAAATTTAGGATTGATTGAAAGAAAGCACAAAATAGAATTCTCTACCAGCTCTTGGCAGGTTTATCTTGATCAGTCTTGGAAACGCAAAAATTTGCGGACACGCACAAGATATTTAAAAATCCATGGTGGGGTTTCAGGCTTTTTTTTTTTTGGTGACCTTGATGATTTGCACTTGCAGTCAGCTCTGCTTTGTTATGTCATGATGCTGCTAAGCTGTCTAAAATATCCCGAGCCTAGATCTATCATAATTATTATGACTAAGTTTATAGGCCATCACACTCGCCCCACATCGATGCGCAAATAGACAAGTAGATTCACTTAGGTGAGCAGTACTTAACCCTATGAACCCTACCGGTGAAGTTTTCCTATGTCAAATACCTTATTCACCGGTGTTTCCCGTGTCAAATACCCTACTCAACGGTATACCAATTTTGAATTGTTTGCATGCTTTATAAAGTTGAAGTACACATAGATCTAGATAAATACCCAACTTTAGCCCAGGTTTTCAGGGATGGGGAATTTCAAGGCTAGGGAGCTCAGGGTTCATAGGGTTAATAAAAAGTCAAGGGAGTCTTGTTCAAGAGAGACAAGACCTTATAGTACATGTAGATCAACATTGTTAAGACGTTGACATCGTCAATCATTTTTCTTGGAAAAATATCTCAAGAAATCGAAACTGAAACTTAAACCCACCAAACTTTCCAGCCTTAAAGTACCACTTGCCTTTTATAAATGTTCATCTCCGACGGTCTGTTTGTCTGAATCTCTCTCTCTCTCTCTCAAAAAGTTGGTGGTCTTTATTTAGGGGTTCCGCTGTATACAAATTTCACATTGTTAATCTTGAAAAAAGGCAATAACTTGTTTCCATTTGGTTGATCTCAGGAAATGGAGATATCCTGTCTTTTGAGGAAGCAAATCTTCACATGGAAACTCACGGCGTCGGTGGTGTCATGCTTGCCAGGTATGGGAATTCAATGTTGCCCTATAAACATTCTGTTTTAAAAAACATGATTTGAAAATTTGAAAAAAAGTTAAAGTTCAATTTCGTGACCCAGCATGATTTAACCCAACTAAGATGAAGATTTTGAAACAGTTTTATATACTGGTACTAAAAGAAAGAGGGGAAATTGAAGAACAAAGGCTAAAACCAGAATATGTAGTTTAGTCAAAATTTATATTGATCAGGTTTTAAGGCCAATTGATGGAGACAAAATTTTATCACCTCTTGTTCTTAAATAGGATCATGCGGCTTTTATTTGAGTTTTCTTCTTTTGACACCAGTGCTGTGTAAAAATGAAAACCAAAAAGTGTCTTAAGCATAGGTGCCACTCCTTCACTAATTAGTGGAAACTCCTGTATGTCATTAACTTTTCACTATCTTTTACTAAGACCCGACTACCCAGCAGATTTCCTCTGAGGAATCCCCCTTTTTTTCTGTAAAAAGTCTATAACTTGTGCATGAGTACAAAATGAGGCAAGAACAGGCCCAAACGTGGATACAGGGGGAGGGGTACAGCAAGCTTCAGCAGAATTAGAGTAAAAATTTAGGCAAGGATTTTTTTAGTGAGCACAGGAAGCAATATCAGATCATTGGCTAATTGTGGGCTTGTCGTTTTGTTGCACTGAAAGCCAATGCAATGTGCATTAATACATGTGACTTCGTTTGTCTAGTTCACAAGTCAGTGTGCATTGTACAGTGCATTAAACATTGCTGGATTTTTTTTCAAAAGAAAACCTAACTCTGCTTTGATGGCACTTTTATCTTGGTACGAAACAAGACCCTCCTTACCCCTTTCCTCCATTCTTCATCCACAACCATCATTCACATCGTTTTACCAGTTGTATAAGTATCATCTCGCTCTTGGCCCACAGTACCTCATCTTACTGCACTGGGCAGACCAATGACAATGGCACACTCATCACCCCACTCCCTTCCCCTAATGCAAACCACACTGACTTGTTAACTATAGAAAAACGAAGGCTCGCACTAACCTTGTATTGGAATGCAAGCCAATCCCATAATGAGTCTACAGTTTTATGTTGGCTTGCCAGTTGTGTTTACGAAAAAGTTACGTAAGTTTCTACTCTAATTTCTCTGAAGCTTGCTCTATTCTTCCTGCTGTATCCATGTTCTGGCCTATTTTTGTCCCGTTAAATCATGCACAGGTGATAGACTCTTTATTTGGAAAAAAAAGGAATTCCTTGTAGGGATGGTCCCTCTGTCACGGCTGCCGCTATATTTGAGCACTATTGTATTAGAGGATGGCAGAGGGGAGCTGATTGTCATTGGCTGAATCAGTGCAGTCAGAGGAGGCACTTTATGCCTAGAGTGAGGTGATATGTGTACAAATATCTAAATTCTAATTTTAAGCTTATACCCTCGGAAGAGGGGTGGGAAGAGTCATGTTATGTGAGTGCCATCAAAGCAGAGTTGGGTTGGTTTTTATTTATACCAGGTAACTCCCCTTAGATTCCAATTGCAGGAACATGCCTACAGCAGGATTTTTCTTTTGAACCCAAAATCTCTCTGTAGACATGTTTTACTGTACTACTTTTCATGGGATTTTGCAGACGGTAATACAAATAATCAGAGCTATTATAGGTGATTTCTTTTATGACCAAGAATTAACCTTAAGTGGTTTAGAAGTCCCTTTATTTTTTATGCTTTTTTATTTATATGTAAAACACCATCTAAAGAGTAAGTGATTGATGTTGTGTGTCATGGAAGGTTACACCTTGTAATAGTGGTACACTTCCATTCATTTTTCAGCCTGTAGATCCTTCCTAGCTATCACTGAATATATGTACGTTCCTGTAAAGAATGCTTGAAAATATCAAGTTTTATTTAAATTGTTAGAAATTCATGGCTCTGTGAGAGTATCAATATTATCCTTAGAGTCAAATCTAGTTTAAATTTTTATGTATAATTGTGTATAATATATGGAAAACAATCAAGGAAATAATGTTGATCATTGGTGTCCATGTTCATGAAGCGTCTTTTCCTCTTTTCACTTCTTCTGCAAAGGTTTCTCTATTTTGAAATTCTGAAGTGGTTTAGTTGCAATTAAGTTTTCAGCCTGCAATACTTTCATTCTTTCACTTTTCAAACTTCATGAAAGAAATTTTTGTAATAAACTTAATGATTAGTGCCCACTGCTTAAGCTGGTTTTTTTTTCCTGGAGACTTTTCTGATAATGAAAAAAAAGAGAAAGTTAACTTGCGTTCTTGCAGAAAATAGAAATTTGAATAATTGTAATTCAAATTAACTCACACTACATTCAGAATGTTGGTTTTATCTTCCTTTTGTATTGTATACTGATAATTTAATATTTGGATGATTTAAAGTTACATTTTGTTGCATGGGGTTTGAAATATCTTAACTGGACTGCAGCCAACAAGTTCTGCACAATTTTTTATATCTCTATTGTCTACACACACAAAAGTTGTTTTATTCTGTGATTGTTTTAGAGGGGCTCTGATAAAACCTTGGCTATTTACGGAGATCAAAGAACAGCGGCACTGGGACATCTCCTCCAGCGAGAGACTGGACATTCTCAGAGATTTCTCCAACTTTGGGCTGGAGCATTGGGGCTCCGACTATCAAGGTGTTGAGAACACTCGTAGATTCTTGCTGGAGTGGTTGTCTTTTCTGCACCGGTAAGGAATGTGTGAAGTCTCTTTGCTTATCATGCAATTGATATTGTTACAAAATTGAGGTAAAGCAAAAGATACATGAACAATTGCACCGCTAAAGCTTTAACTGAATCAGTGCTAGAACTTGTGAATATCATAACAAAGTTTAGACAGATTTTTTAATCTTGATTATAGACTTATTACCTCAACGTTAATGGTTTTCCATTTTGGTTAGTGGCAGGCCTGAAAAGGTAATTGAGAAACAGTTCAGCAGTACTGCTCTTTTTATTTCCTCAGCTATATTCCTGTGGGTGTGTTGGAACAAGTGCCACAACGTATCAACGAGCGTCCTCCATATTACATCGGCCGCAACGACTTGGAGACCTTGATGGCCAGTGCTAACTGCGCTGACTGGGTGAAGATAAGGTACTCACTGGCTTTTTGTCCCTGAATTTAGAATATGAAAATGGTCACTTGCGTTCTCTAAATGATAAATGTGTGATAAAATAGCTGCTTCTATTTTTTTTTAAACATTTGAATTTAATATCACATTATTGATCAGTCTAAAACATATGAGTTGG
Source organism: Elysia marginata (assembly GCA_019649035.1). Taxonomy (NCBI): domain Eukaryota; kingdom Metazoa; phylum Mollusca; class Gastropoda; family Plakobranchidae; genus Elysia; species Elysia marginata. Next base: position 128,562 of record BMAT01012846.1, read on the forward strand.
GAATAGTATTTAAGGGATTCTTATCATTTCTTGTGATCTTTCACTAAAAGTTATGGTGACCAAACCGCAGTAGAGATACTCTATTTAATTTCTTAGAAAATGATGTCAATGACAGGGTGAATCACCTGCATTTTGCGTGGTTTGGTTAGATATGTCTCTTAACCATGGCGAATGAGTCAAATGTCAAAAATTTCACTTTACAAGGCGTTGATAAATTGAACAACACATTTTTCTAACTTAAACATTGCAATAAATTCCCAAAATTTTGTTTAAACAGAGAGATATCAAAAATTCTTTGGATTTAAAATACAGAGAAAAAGACCCCCCCCAAAAAAAAAAAAAAAAAATCTATTTTTAGACACCTTTTCTCCACATTAAACTTTCCTACATCTGACTGCTTCACACTTGTTTTGAAACATGAAATCGTAACTGCATTCTAACAATGTTTATAGGTAACTAGTTCTGGTAGAAGTCAGGTTTGTCATGCATTACTGAAAAATGAGGTGGCAAAAGTAGATAACAATATCTACCTTTGATCTCCCTCTGTGGTTGAGTCTGAGGTGGTTAAGTTTAAAGTTTATCTTTTATCAAGCTGACTAGACACCATTAAATGAAAGAAATAGGAATGATTTAGGCAAACACATTGAAAGAAATTTTGTGAACTTATTTTTCTCTTTTGTATCTTTTATTTTTCTTCATTTTTGTTTCTATACATTGTTTACATGCTATGGTAGAGGTTTTGCATATACCTTCACAGGTGAATCTCTACACGTCAGTTTAAAACCCTTTTAGTATTCAAATTGTGTTTTCAAATAGTAAGTCTGATACCGGTAATTCAAGTCTCATAGCTATGTAGGTGTGATGTTTCCTCTTTATCAATGTTAGATTTGAACTCGTTAATAACCATTCACTGAGCAGCTTTGCTATCCCAGAACTCACATAAAGCCGAAATTGACTCACAGATGTACTGTATTATAACTGTATTTGTACAAGTAGGGAAAGGTAGGGTTAAAGAGGTCGGCACTAAAACAGTTATATAACATACGCTCTAAAGCTGGACAGTGTCTCAGTAAATTAAACATGATTCTTTGTGTAAATCAAAATCTCTGTCTCCTAGTTTACTAAAACATTATAAAAAATGTTTATCAACGCAGCAGGATACTTGCACAGCTGATTTCAGTATTTTAGTACTACCAGAGTGACGACCAAAATACTGAAGTACCAGTGACAAATCTGAAATATTGAAATAAACTGCAATCAATAAAATTAAATTGAAACGACAGTCCAATCTGGATATTTTGAACCCCATGGTAACAAAGTTTAACTTCAAATTATCTATGTTTTGACTTATCAGTATATTTTACAAAAGAGAAATAAAATTGAAAATATAAATTATATAGTTCAAATTAAACATGTATTCAAGTTATCCAAGTTCAAGTTACCTGGACTCGAGTGTATTATGTCTGTATGTGTACATGATCATTTGCTAAATGTATTATTAAGTCATATTTTTGCAAACATTATGGGTTCCATACATTTGTACCAATAACTCTTACTAGTTATCTGTAAATAATAGTCTCCTATGAATTGCAAATTCAGTGAAGTGGAAATTCAGTTTCATTAATTTTGTTTTCAAATTTAAGCTTAGCTTCACGCCAAGCTTAGATCTATGGAGAATTGTTTAATGGCTTCACAACATCACCAAATGTCAATAGTTCTTTCAATTTGTTCATTTCCTCTCATTCCTTTCTCTCTCTCACCTTCTTGCAAATTTAATAACTATTACTGAAATTCTTATTCACTTTTTTTCAGTGAGATGCTGCTCGGTCCAGTTCCGCCTAACTTCAGGTTCCTCCCAAAGCACAAAGCCAATGCTTATCAATAATTTCACTGGTGGCAAAAATATGAACAGCAACAGATAAACATTTAATTCATAGAATTTTGCGTGTGGTTGCCAGACTGTCTACCTTTGGTCTGAGTTGTTTTCTACCGTGCTATTTATTAGAAGCACTGTTTAATATAATTAAAATATGAAATGAAATTTCATATTCAGTGGACTTTTATGATCTTAATGAAACAAAGTTGGAATTGTCAAGACTCTGTATATCTATATATACATGTTTATAACATTATATATTATAAATTTGAACCATCATAACCAACAAAAAAGACACTGGTGTCTTTATTTTGCGTTTCTAACTATATCTGTACACTCTGTACCAATGTACAGCGCAGCTATGTCATACTACAGCTAGACTCATACTATGTAAAATATGCTGTATTGGTACAAGAACTCACTGTGAGAAATAATGTTGAATATGCACTGTTCTGAAGAAGAAAAAAAAACTTAACAGGGTGGGTGTTTGGAATTGCATCAATCAAGTAAAAAATCTGTTCCTGTATTTATATGATTTTAAATAATTTTTTGTCTGCAAATAATTTCATGTATTGCACTTCTTAATTCAATAATGTGGGAACTTACCTTTAGCTTTCTCTCAACTCACTTTCAATGAGGCAAATGTCTGGCTGCAATTTTTTTTTAATTGCCAATTCCTTCATTTTTCTTTTCTATCATTTAAAAACATGTGGATTTTTAAAAATATTTTTCAGTCTTTTCTGCTATGAAAAGAGATTTTTAAACCAAAAATGTTTTCATCAAAGCTGACATTATTTGATCTTTGACTGTTTGAAAATACTTATTGTTTTATGTGTAACACCCTCTGAAATCTAGGTAAACTATTAAAAAAAAACAAATTGAGACTGCTAAGGGAAAGACTCAAGCACTTTTCTTTTACTGAATTTTTACTTTTGTATTGTTTCTAAAAACAATAGCAACTTTTGATAACAATTGGTAATACAGGCGATTGGTTTTTCTTTCGTTTAACCAGGTTTCCAGTTTAAAGGTATGAAAAAGCAAGGAATAAAACAGAGTGTACTGTTGGTCTTTGTGCTAGCAGGTAAAAGCCAGTTCTACTAAGTCAGCTGATTTGAGTTTTTGGTATTTTCAATATTAATTATAGAATAACAGGGATTTTGAAATCTCCTACATGTGTTAACGATTCTTGTCACTGCAATTTTTGTCAAATATGGATCATACTGTTACAATAATAAGTTGTACTACATGTTTTATGATATGATTATGAAGGCATTGAATAAAGGTAAAATAGCTCAAACTGAATTGTGGTGTGCCAAGTCTTTCCTTGTTTTAGTTTTTAAGGATTGTGGAGTTAATGAAACTGTCGAGTAAAGAGGTGAAGGTAGAGGTTGGTTCCATCATTTCCACTAAATCTGATTAGTTTATACGGCAGATGCTTCTCATGGTAATTAATGGGATAACTGCTTCACATGTCATGATGTAGCAATCCTGTTGAGGTGCAAGAGAAAAAACATCAAGTCTAGTGCACCCTGTCAAAACACAAGAATTTCTTGAGTTACAAAATTAGTCGAAAGTTGTCAAACAATAAAAAAAAAAGTACATGTAACGTCTACAGCGATCTGACAATACGCAGAGTAAAACTTATTATTGTACATGTAGGAAATGCTATCAAACAAAAAAAGAATAATACATGTGTCTAGAGTTTTCTGTCAATACACAGACCTTCTTGAATAATAATATCGAGTCAATAGCAATCAAACAGTAAAAGAATGAATTAAAACTAATGAGCCAAAAGCAATCAAACAATGAAAGAATAAATTCTAGACTAGAGCAATCTTTCAATACAAGAGCCTTCTTGAGTAAAACTAATGAGTCAAACTCAAATGCTAGCAAATAATAAAAGAATAAATTGTACAGCAATCTGACAATACGCAGACCTTCTTTGGACAGTATTACAGACACTTGTTAACACGGCACTTCATATCTGTGGATAATCTTTTTACTTCTTAGAATTTCAGATATTTGCTGGATTATCCAACCAGACAGATAGATTACAATGTGCTATGATATTAAATCAATCTGTACATGTATTAAAAAAGATATCATTTAACTGTGGCACAAAAGTTAAGCAATACATTTGCAGGGAGAACTTATAGCAGTCCGAAAACCAGATAAACTTAACAACTCTGTCAAGAACCTAAGGCTAATAGCGCTCCTGAATACCATTCAGAATTTGCTCTCAATTATTACTCTTCACAGATTAAGACAACAGGTGGAGAACTATACAATTTTCTTTAATGAAAGTGGCTTTCGTATTTACGCATAAGTAGCCTGCTACAAAAATTAAAGCCAAAATCTTTAACAAAAGAAATATATAAAAATTATAGCCATTGGCGTGTCGCCTAAATTTTAAACCATCGACAGGAAAGTGGCACTGGATATTCTGGAAACAATTGTTTATACTGTATCAAAATGAGCTCAGAATACATGTACTTTGTTTTAATTGAATACGAAAAAATGGGGTCACAGAAAAAAGGTCTTTCAGTTTCAAAAGCAAAGACAACCAGCAGCCCACTCCTGTTTGTGACCTAGCTGTGTAGAACACGGACAGAGAGATGTAAATTATATCATCCATAGTCCATGCATGTACATAGAACCCCTCCCACTCCCAGTGAGAATTGAGATGGCATAAATGACAATGCAGTTGATGCTGATCTTTTTTCACGCAGATTAACCCATACAGTAAGTGCTAGAAAATTCCAGACTCTTTTGTTAATGTTGACAAAACAGATGAGATGTAATCTTATATGCACTACGCTTAGTTTCAACAGATGTCAGACAGAAACAAGGGGAAAATACATACAAAGTAGTGCCATTGATTGGAGACAAATAAGATGAAAGAATGAAACTTCAAAAAGTTGCCCTTGTTAAACTGAGAAACATCTTGACAGGACGTGAAAATTAAGAAACACCGAAATTACTCAACAAAAGAAAAACAAGTTTGAGGCTTTCCAGTGTTAAACACTCAAGCAAATTTTGAACATCAACTACCTAGTAAACATAAACAAATCACGTTACAATATATGCCCTCTTTAATTATACACTCTTAAAACCCCGTGACTTCTGTTTAGGCATATTCTAAATCTACGGAGAGACGAAGAAGAAAAAAGCTGCATGTATGTCAAAGATGGTTACAAATTTCGACACCGGCATATCACAACTATATCAAGATTTATTCCGCATACCAAGATGCAGGCTCGCTGAAATTCAATAAAGGCCTCAACCAACTGAAACCCCAGGGAGACCATGTTACCCTAATGTTAAAATCCCTCCATTAGCTGCCTGTAAAATCTAGAACAGGTTAGAAAATCGCCCTTTTGTGTTTCAAATGTGAAACTGTAAACAATAAGGCCCCTGAATGTCTTAAAGACCTCATCATACCGTATACCCCATCCAGGCAGTTGAGATCAACTAATATGAATCTTTTTAAAGTTCCAATTATTAATTCAAAAGCTGAAGAAAGAGCCTTCTATACATATGCCCAAAAAAAATTGAAACTCCCTCCCCAACGTATTGCGGGCTATAGGGTATTCTCACTAACACGATTATTGACAGTTATCTGCCCTTGGCAATCGAAAGTTTATATTTCTATACAAATTCCATAACTCCCAATTAACTTGGTTGTGTTTTCTTCCTTTTAGAGCACATAATTATGATAGAGGTGGGTTTTTTTTCTCCGAATGTGCTTTGTTGTTGAAATAAAGAGGAGGAATTTTGTAGATATTTAGAGGTTAGAAGGCATTCAGATTAGCCATGTCTTAATGCACTGAAATTTACAGTGCATTCTTAAGGGCTAAGATGCACCGTCGCAGTCGTTCTCAGTAGACCCGGGCTCAGATCTAGATAGATCTATCAGTCTATGAGTGTAAAGAACCCGCTTTAGTGAGCTAGACAGACCAAATAGCCTCTGTTATGATCTTAGATTTGGGGTATTAGACTAGCAATGCTCATCTACGAGATTCTGGGACTTTTTATCTCGTCGTAGAATCAAGTTCCATGTGGTGACAAACGGAACCGCTGATAATTTGTCTTTTAAAAAGAGTTGCATTAATTTGACTATGCAGGCTTTTGGTAGGGGGCGGGGAACTTGAAGAATAGTATATATGGGCCTATAACTAAGCTTAAGTTGCATTACAAATACCATTCGTGATTATTATGTTTGGATCAGATTCCCAAGTTGTCACAGATACACATACAACTATACATTTTCTATCGAACACCAACTGCGGCTGCTTGACCGGAACTGGCCAGCAATTTTCGAATAAAACACAAATCTCCAATTTCGTTTCGGTGGTGAGAATACCCTATAACACCAGGACGTTTATTTAAAAAAACAACTCAAGACCGTTGAAGGCACATAATTATGTTTGCACTTTCTTATGACGGCTAGGGCTATCTTGATGTCTTTTCCCCCCTTGTCTATTGCAAGTTTGAAATATGAAAGTAAATTATATATGTGATGTAATGATTTAATGTATTTTGTAAAAAAAAATAAACAGCGCTTAGAGCCCGTTTGGGGATTGGGGCTGAATAAACACACTGTGTTATTATTATTATTAAACCAATCCATCAAAACACTACAAACAAGCAGACTCTCCACGAATATTCGGAAAGGTGCCGCCAACAGTGGCTAATTGTAGCTGGAATCAGCCTTCACTTGTTGTTTTCAATTGAAGTTTTATAGTTTTAATAGGCCTATTACATGAATTAACGAAATAACTCTATTCAGACTGGGTGAATAAAAATGCAATAGAGATTCACTCAGTAATGATCGAAAAATTTAAGATACATGTATAAAAGTTGACAATGGATTGAAGCAGGCTTTAAAAGAAAATGGCCGAAAAAGCTTGATTCGAACCCAGACTTATCGAAGCTTTGGCACCAACTGCCTCGTCGCTCAAAGACACATAGCTTATTCCATGTCTCCACTACAAAAAGAACATTCAGTCGCTTAGAAAAGGCTTAGCAAAGACCTTCGCCATGAACCGTCTTTTCATAAGAAGCAATAACATTTAAAGAAGCGTGGTGGCGACATTTCTTGGTAGGAAAACCCTTGTAAATCGTAAAAGTATTGTGAATTGTTCTTAACTATTCACTCTAACTTCGAAGATCAGATCCCTTAACGAGTAAGGTTCATTTCAACTATACATATAAACTTAAACTTATCGCTCAGAGTTAGTACAGCGCCAAAGACTAAGACAAGAGAACATTCAACAATTGGTCAAAACCACGAACTGACATTTACGTTCAATCAGGATATTGTGCTGAGGTCAGGAACAGAATTGCTGTACTTGGAAAAACGAAGAGACTACAGCTGAAACAATAATTATATAACAATGTCATGCAGGCACACCAGGAAGCAGCGGAGATGTATATTCTACTCAAACGAAGAAAGAAGAAAACAATTATATGAGAAAAAAGGAAATCATAGAAATGGGGGAAGCGTTACATCAAACTTTAAAAAATAGTAATAATGCCACAACAAGCAGGTCATAGAAAAATCAAAAGCAGATCTCGACAGCGCATACACAAAAGAACAAGAAAAGTATGTTAGGGAAATGTTTTTAAACACAGTAAAACACGAGCTCACAAAAGTATGATTAAAAAGTAATTTTCTTTATTTGTTATAGGCCTAACTCTTGATGCGGAAAAGATGTAAACTATCCCCTTTTTTATTGAAGAGAAAAACACCGGTGTAATTTTTTTATTTGCATTTTTTAAATGAGGAACTTCATTTCTGTCTCTTGTCTATTCTAAGCCAGACCACATGTTCAGCCCGTTTCCACTACACCTTGTACCCCTGTTCTGCTTCTTATTTCTGTGCACTTTACTTGGTAGGCTCTAGACTACTTTATCTTTTATTTTTAAATTAATTGTTTTTCTTTCCACGACTCTTTGTGATGTCCTCAGTTTCTCTCGCATTGCTTTTGTCAATAATCATATTAATTTTGACAACCATACGTCATAGCGGGTAGAATAGACTGGACGAAGATTTGCCTCTTTAGCGATATGGGCATTCCGTTATCTGAGAATACTTCTCTATTCGTTACAAAACAGCTCCATCCTGCCCTGATTCTACATTTTTTATCTCTTCTTTCGAGGTCTCTATCGGTATGTTGTTTGACCAAGGTAGCCGGTACCTGCAGTTTTCAACTTTCCGGTTTCTACGTTTTCGATGATATATTTGTTTAGCCTGGACATTTTGTCATGTATTTTTTATTTCCTTTGTGCATTTTTAGCCCTACAGCTATACTGATGATACTAAAGGTATTCATTTGTATAAAATTTACATCTGCTGTGGTGTGTGAGGAGTGCTACACCATCTGTAAATCTTAGGTCTGTTAGGGTTTCTTTGTCTATATTTATAAATTATACCATGTGTCGAACAATAAATATCTTCGATTGCAATCGTTACCAGCTTTGGGGAGATTGGGTTTCCTTGCCTAACCTCTCTCTTTATAAAAAATGGTTCTGGCTCTATATTGTCGATATGGGCGCGAGCTGTGCCGTTGCGGTAAACCCTTTCCAGAACTTTTACATAGTCTTCTTTTATATTTGTTGAGTGTTTCCCAAACAGCAAAGTGTAGAGCAGAGTCAAATGCTTTTTCGTTGTCTATGTAACCTACACATTTAAAGTATCGTATTCATTTACATATGAGAGCTCTCACAATTGAGCATGCGGATTTATTTGGTAGTTTTGTCCATAAAAGATTACGCGGTAGTAGAAAATATACTTTTTTAGTTATAGGTACCTAAACTTGGCTTATTGTGTTGATTTTTTAATCGAATGCGAACATTAATACGATTTGGTATATTTGACAACGTATAACTTCCCAAGATATTTTCCAGATAAAGACCCCTTTACATAACACTATGAAATTTTGTTATATAACTTACATAGAAGCCTAAAGGGACATGTTACAACACAGCTATTTTCCTTTGAGTCGCAATGCAGTGGGTGCAAAGCTATTTTTTAAGTCAAGGGTTCAGCTGATGCCAAACAAGCGCAAGTTTTTTTCCGGCCATCTTCACTTAGATGTACTCGTGCATGTATGTTGGCCTACCTATGTAATTATGTATCAGTATCGGAAACCACTTGTGCGTTCGGTGTTTGAAGTGAAAGCACTGGAAAGATAATTTCCAAACAATTTTTTTTCATGCATAGCATGTAGTTTATATTTAAAAAAAAAACCAAACAACTGATCCTATTTTTATCAGCATTGTTGATATAGGAGATTAGAAATTGTGGCGTCGAAATAGTCTTTTTTTAAACTAGCTTTTTCGACAGGAAAAAAAAGAGAAAGAAAAACGACAAAGACAGAAGAGACAGGCAGCTTAGATGACTAGTTTGACGGCTTCTTTAAATCGATCAAAATGTTTACAAACCAACATAAAGACCTGGGCCAGAGATAATTTGTCTAATCTTTGCCCAGGCTACACAATGACCTGGCAGGACAGTCTAATTCAGCAAATTCAACGTGAGAAAAATCATTAGCCAATGAAAAAAACATGTTGCAACCTCAGCTGTTCGAGCTCCTCACTCGGTGCCCTGCCTTGCAGGAGACAACGGACCGATCTGATCTGGAAAAAAACCGGTGCGTGCAGCTAAAGAAAAGCTAACAACAACTGCTTGTCACACCCTCAGTCTCAAGTGAAGCAACTCTCTCATGCCCATCATAATATTGTCTGCTCTTCTGTATCAGTTTCTTCCGAAACTAAGACATTTATTCTGTCATTTAACCCTTGTAATATTGTCCTTTCCTTTTGTTTCTCACATCCACCAACCTCTTTCTCAATTAGAATAGGAATAGGTCACTAATTCTAACATAGTCACCATAGCACGAGATACGACGCAAACTTTTCGGCAAATGGTGACGCTTGGTCAGTCCAATAGGGACTGGGACAGGGGATGTGCCTCCTCGCGACTCAGTGGAGCGGAGGGAATAGCAATGATAACAACAAAACTAATATGAGCTTTCTTAGGACTTCTTTGACATAAGCTGTTGTATCTCCTACTTTCAATTTATGGTGGTTTTTTTAATCTCATTAACCAACCGGGTCATTTTACACAATCAAAAGGCACAGGGAAAAAAACGTGAGAAAAATCAATCAATTATTATGCTATATAGGCTATGGCATACGTGTTTTTGCAAGGCACTGGGTGCCGAAGCTACAAGTCGAAGATTTGAATCATATTAGATAAAAGGCAAGCATTGTACTTGCCTACTTCTATCAAGACTTGATAGAAGTAGTGTAAATTTCATACCTCAAAATCTCTATAAATGTTTTTTGTACGTTTGTTATGATAGGCTGACGTCGACAGTTCAATCTGAGGGGCGGAGCTAGAAATAAAAAAAAAGACAACAGCAAATTTCAAGTAACGAGCCCCTTCCACCCCCCCCACCCCCACCCCACAATTCAAAAGCGAATACAAAACAACACAAAAATATAATAACAAAATCCAAAACAAGCACACGTCGCCGTTAATCATGTGAGTAGATTCCCTTGAATCATCCCTTGACACCGTGACGCCAAGTGTCCAAATCTAGCCCAGACTCTAGTTTTCCTTTCTTTCTTAGGGATGGCGACGATCTCAAGAAGGGCTATCAGGATCATTGCATTATCATACCGGTCATCTTTAGCTCGGGGTGCAATCAAGGCGAGGTCAAAACTTAACTCGCAAAATGTAGGTATCAATTCCATTCGATGACTACCTTCAAGGGTTAGTCTTACACCGCCGAAGCCAACTCAAGACTTGTTATAATATCTTTTTTCTTTTCAATGTAGATCTAGATAAAGGTATGCCACCATTACCACTGAACCGTCAATAAATAATCCACTTGTAAACTCTTTTTTAACAGATCCTTTTTTTGTCGTTGAGAATTGCAATATCTTGAGAAATTCCTGACCAGTACAAAAAGTTCATTGCAATCGGTATAAACTACAGCAAAAAGAAAGGCCTTTTGGTGGACTGCTATAAAATAAAGATCATGGACTTTGATACAAATTGCAGCTTGAAAAATTGGGTAGAGCTAGAGAAATACAGTCGACTCCACTTAAGTCAATGCTGCATAAGTTGATTTTCAATCAAGTTGATCTTTTTCCTTGGCCCCTTCCCATTCGGATTTAAATTGCCCTATAAATTCCTAATGCTAAATTTAGCTGGCCTAGATCTACAAGGCAAGGCTTGCCTTGCAGCAAGTCAAGCCGCGCCTGGCTTCCCCCAAAAGCACAAAAAGCAACGAAATTCGCTTAAACTGCAAATTTATGTAAATTGTTCAATGAATGCATCATCGTGCATATTTAAACACAAACTACTGTACATAGGCCTACTTAGTACTTTTGTACATTGATCTTTTAATGAGCACCGTTTATGAGCCGCTCAATGAAAACAATCTGGGCACAAGCCACCATCGGTTTGCAAATGACTGGAACTTAAGCTGGACTAAAAAATTTTTTCCTTTCAAAAAAAATTTTGATAGGTCAGTTCTGAAAATGAATAATGCATCATCATTCTGCATGAACCGGCCATTAAAAGATACATTGCCATTTTATTGCAATTAACACCGCGTCACTCTGTAGCAATTAATGTCGCATTAATTATTACATCATCACTTTGTATTTAAGTTATCAAAATAGAAAAGGCCCGTATAGGGCTAGTGTATATAGATCTAGATCGAGCCCAAAACCGCTTGTATCCCATTATTGTAGCTAACACACCCAGTTTGAGTAGGCAGATACATACCAGACTGAGCAGATTCAACTCTTTATTTCAGATTATTGCTGAACGGCAAACCACAAATTACAAGCACTGCCTATATAAGTAACTAGTGCTCATTTTACTTGTGGGTGGACTGAGGAAAGTGTGCATAAATTGCTTTCCCAAGGTATTTTTAAATCACATTGTGAACTGTGGTTGGGATCCAACAGGCTACCGCTGGATGGGTCCAGCGCGCAAACCACTGCCTCATAAGTGTTTGTCACCATTTTTATTTCATTAAAACATAGTTTCAAATATGTGTTATAATCTGCAAAATCTGTTTTTAGTATGGATTAAATAGAAAAGATTAAATTCAGACCCAAACAACATCTATCCCAAGTAACACATATTGCTGTCCTGTTTTACTCAACAGAACACTGCTACATCGAAGAGTTTCTTTAAACCCTTGCTGACTGCACTATTCCCCGTGATGGCTGCTGCTGGAGTGAGTTCTCCAGGTAAGACAAAGAGGACATGCATTTTGTTTCTTGTATCTTTGAAATTTATTCTTTGTCTTAATTTTGCCAGGCACTGTTTAGTGCTTCCACTGTGTCAAAAAAGTTTCTGTTTATCTTAGAATGTATTATTCTTGTATCCATTGTTTCTTAACTGATTAGATTTTATTTAAAATGTATACCATAATCATATAATGTGTGATTAATATTTAGGCTTAATTTTAGGCAAAGAGTGTTGAGATTTTAATGAAGTGGAAAGTACTCTGAAGTTGTATTTTATATTTTTTTTATTTTCAAAACAATAATAAAAAAATATTAATGATAATAATAATTGCTGCTAGTTCAAGTACCTGTTCTACAAACAGTATGAAGGGGTGGCAAATCATAACATTAACAGATCTAATTGAGATTGTGTGAGGAAAGCAGGTGGACTATTTTTTTTTTTTTATGTTATACATTATATTAATCCCTATCGAGAAATTTTCCTTTGTTACTCAGCGTAACTGTGTGGCCACTGAGCAGGGCCACTAATGCCATAGCTGCTAGCAGACCAAGTATTTGAAGGCCACTTTTAACCCATAAACATACATCAATTTCGAATTTCGAAGAATTTCTGGGTAGACAATGTTATCCATGTAAGATCCATTCGCAAGTTCACCACAGGAATGGAGATCTGCAACACAGTTCTAGAGGTCTAGGACTGTTTCTAGTAATGCAATATTCTTCAAGGCTTGTCTCTCTTTTTTTATTACACTGTATTATTTGTTTTTATAGCGAAAGCCATTGTCTAGGGCCACTGGGTCTAGATTTGGGAGATCTAGATCTACATCTACAGGTCTTTGTCTTTGTCCTACGACTGGATTATCTAGGGCTAAGGGGTCCAGAGTTTCTATATTTACTCGTTTTTTAATTTTCGCTTATGATTTTACTGTTTCTCAACCACATTATCATAATAAAAAGTAGTAATTAATAAGTATTGTGTAGCAAAAAAAAACCACCCAATCAATTCTGTTTAACTTTTATGGGGTCCTTTGTTTTGACAGTAAAACAAGGCAAATAACTCTTGCTGGCTGTTTTTAGGATCATCCTCTTTTCAGAAATGATCCCTTCAACATGTAATTCTATTTCAGAACTCCAAAAGGTGATTGATGAGTCAGAGGCGTTGTATACAAAGAAAGACTTTGCTGCTATGTACGAACTCCTCAGTCCCCACAAGGAGAGCAATGATGCCAACATTTTGTGGAGGTTAGCACGAGCAGCAACTGAGAAGGGCAAGATGGGGACTAAGGAGGAAAGAAAGGAGCACATCTACGAGGCTTGGGACTACATCAAAAAAGCCCTCGAGCTGGATGACAATAACTTTGCCTGCCACAAGGTGAAAACCAATCGTTAATATGTTCATGATTAAAATTCTCAAAACTTCCATTTCTTTGTTATCAAATGGATTATATATAGGCCACGAATAAAGCAATTACTAGATCCAAGGATGAGAAGATTAAAAGATAATAATCCTAATTACACTCATAGCTTAATAATCCTAATTACACTCATAGGTTTAAATGTTCAACATGTATTACTCATTGTATTTCTGGCTGTAGCTAATATATGGGAAAAATGCTTTGAACAATCTTTAACTAAAAATAGTAACAGTCAAGTTCGGATATATTTCAAATGCTGTTGGAACAAAATTTAATTCAAATTATCCAAAAATATTATTACTAATTGTAGTTAAAATTAAGCAGATTTTTGAGTTATCTAGGTTGGACATCATTAGTGTAGATTCTTATGCTTATGAATCTGATTCATCCATGAATGTGAGTACAGTCGACTCCACTTAAGTCGACGCTGCATAAGTCGATTTTCAATCAAGGCGTTCTTTTTCCTTGGCCCCTCCCCCTTCAGATAACGAAAATATAAGCACTAGCACATAAGTCGATTTTCATATAAGTCGATCTTAGAAAAGCTCATGCTAGCAATAAATAAGATGATATTCCTTAGCTCCAGTCCTTCTGAACAGGGGGCCTAGATAGCTCAGTTGGTAGTGGCCTCGCTCCGTGGCCCAGAGGTCGCGGGTTCGAGCCTCAGCTGAGCACAGTCCAGGCCCCTACTGGTTGGGTCGGTGTCAGTATAATGTGACCGGCTGAGGCTAAGTCATGGTATCCCCGCTAGTCTCTGGGTGGCAGCCCATACATTGTCATTGGGACCCAAGCCCTGAGAGCACCTTTGAAGTGGAATTAGGCTTGTAAAAATATCCTTCAATATATCTGAACCACACTAAAGCTAGACAGATCGAGTTTACACGAGACCCATCGCTGTATAAAGATCCAAGAGAACCTTAGGAGACGTTAAACAATCCTGAAAGCAGGAGACAATAAACCCCTAAAACCACTTTCTTAGTCTTACATCAGTCTTTGTAAGCGACATGTGTGGCTATGCGTAACCCACAAGACTACTATGATTAAGTAAAAAAGTGTCTAGACAAAACATCTCCCTTTCTGTCTGACTGGTCAAAGCTTGCTCCTTCCCACCCCTCTCTCACCATGAACAAGCTAGGCTTGGCATACCAGGATTAGTGGCCCAGCATGCGCCGCACAGCTCGAGCCATTTGGCCTCTGTAGGTGGAAGTGATTCTGATTAAGTGTGCGATCTCTATCACTATCACACGACAGTAATGTTAATCATAATATGACTGGTCTCGTGTATGATGGGGCACGCGCTCTGTGTTCCAGATGCGTTATGCCTTACATGATTGAACCTGACTTTTAAAAGCCCCCCCCCCCCCCCCCCCCCATCTCCCCAATATGAGACTGAAGTGAAACTGAAAGAATGAGAGCTCAGCGCGAGAGTAATGCTAGGTCTGATTACAGAGATTAGTCATTGACATTGTAATATTGAGAGAGCTAGATCTAAAGAACATGCATATCGCCACTTGACTGAAAACTGCAAACAACAGGCACAGAAACTTCGCGTCAGAATTAAATTATCTTGAGCTGCACTACGGTGTTGATCTAATCTACTATCTAGCCTACTAAGACAATAGGAGACCTACAACTTCAAGTAGAGCTTCCTGAGTTTAAACTTTAGGCAGGAAACTAACAATTCTGACACTTAAGCGAAACATTGAACTAATCGACAAATTACAGTACTGTAATTCTTTTGTAATTCATTAATATGTCCTTTTACTGTTAATTACCTTGTTCCTTCAAAATTTTAAATTATGTATTTTGATGGATATTTTTTTTTATTAAAATGAGTGAAAAAAAAAGCAACAATGACAACAACAACAAAATAAACAACAAACACTCAGAGAAAATTATACAGATGAAAACCTTATGCTCAAATGTTTTAATCTAGGGAGATAAGCCAGCTATTACTTAACTCAATTTTTCACATAAGTCGATCTTAGTAGTTATGTCCCCTGGAAATCGACTTAAGCAGTGTTGACTGTATATTACTCAGAGTTGTAGGTAGACTATAGAAGGACTAGAAAGGCTTTGCATTAACTTGATTCTGTAGGTCCAAAACTTAGAATGATAACCAAAAAGACTAAAAGTGTTGTCTTTTATGTGCGATGACATATAGAAATTAGCATTCTTTTTCAAATATACTCTTGTCAATATATTGTGTGTTCATTGACTGCAGTGGTACGGCATACTTTTGGACTATACTGGAGAATATGAAGGGACCCAAAAGAGGATTTCAAATGCTTTTGAAGTTAAAAAGCACTTTATGGTAAGATTTTTACTTTGCTGCACAAAATTTGACTCTTTTTATTGTAAACATCACACTCAATTCATTATCAATCTGTCAAGAATATTTGAATCTCTATAAATTAAATATATTTATTGAAACTATACAAATCTATAATATAGCTTTGTTATGATGCAGTCAAAATTGTGATTTGACACTTTAAAAAAAAATGTAATTAAAAGCTAAATGAATGGTAGCCTGCTTAGTTCTTTTAAGGTAATGTTAGGATCAGTGCAAAGTTTGTAACTTTTATGGTGCTTTAAGGAACACTTAACAATGATAGTACTTAATAATGTCAGATCTTTAAAAGTAATGGTATTTTAATGATTTCAACAGAGAGCTATAGAGTTGAATCCAACTGATGCTACTACCATGTACTGCCTTGGGTATTGGTAAGTCCACATTCAAATTTTATTGTAGTAGAAATAAGTTTGTTCATTATATAAAGTTCAAATAAGTTCATCACTCTGTGTTCCATTTGATAACTGGAAGAAATAATAATATTTTAAAGATTAAAAAAAAGAGCTTTACTGAAAAGCTCTTTGACATCAGCCTAAAATGTCTGGCAACCAGCCCAAATGAATCAGATGATACAATTTTCACTTAAAAAGGAGTTCATTTTTTTAACATTGCATTTTTCTGAGCTTGCAAATGTGTTCAGTTTTATGAAAATACCAATATTATGTGGAAAGATATTAGAATTTCTTTTCCTTAGGTAAAAAGGAAGAGATGGATAAATCTACTTTTAAAATTTAAATGCTGTTTTCTGAAATTTAAATTTCCAACAAACTACTCAGTTGTGTCCCCCCAGAAAATTTCAAATTGAAACCTCCAAAATTGCTTATAATTTTGGCAAAAATTGCCAAAAAATGCAAGTGAAAAGTGCAAAGAAGTAAAAGAAAAAGCAAAAAAGGCTGAAAATTGCAGTAAATCACAAATGATGGTTCACATAAATTGACAGCACTGAACCAATTTATACAAGATGAATTATATAAATGAATTAAGTAGAGTTGAACTAAACATGTAGCTTATATAGATGTATTTTGGAAAAAAGTACATACTTGTAAAAGCAAAAGTTTGTATTCAGCAAGGCTCGTCTGAATCAGCAGATCCCATGTAAGCATGTGGAACATTGCCACTGGTGCTGTTAAAAATACTGCAGTTATATTAAAATCAACTGTGATATTGATATGCCTATCATGATGACTGAGCCACTAGCATGCATTGCAATTTTTTCCATGCTTGGTGACAGAAGGTGGTGGTTGCATGAGGTACATATAATTAAGTCATGCTGCACGGAATTTAACATAACAAATCAAATTGAAGGCAATGATGCAATTTGGTTGAGTAATAGATGATGTGGCAGAATTTTTTGGGCAGCTTATCTGATTAGGAAAATCTACTAAAGCCTTAGAGCTAGGGCTAGGCTTGGACCTATAGGCTTCCATACACCCAATATTGCCATCTGTATATTTTCTCTACTCTCCTCGACACCAAGTTTTTCTCTTACATAATCACGAGGTTTGCATTTATCCTTATCCTCTTACTCACCAATCTGTTTGTCACTACAGAAATAATAAAGATCAGCTGCGCGATCAAGATTGTATGTCATGTAAAAACTAGCGAAGCTTAAATCTCAGAGAACTCAACTTTGGAAATAGTTTAAAAACGGAAAATGAAAATAGACATGAGGAAAGAGAACTGGGAGTTTGAGTGGTAACAAGAATCAGAAACAGCCTTAAATATAATTCTAGTTATTTCTACACTTACAATCTCATTTTATTTTCCTTGTTCTCGATTACACCACAAAGGAATACTTTTACAGCATTTTTTAAGTAGAATTTCTTTTACAAAGCAAGAAAAATTGTGGAGAATGGTGGAAGAGCTAAAAAATCAAGACCACGAATTACCGATTGTGGCCACAATTTTCCTGAGGAAATTTCAGTTGGGCTGATCTTGAGGCATAAGTTAGCATTTCTTCATTTGATTAGTCTCACCATAGATCTATCAGCTCTGCCCAAACTTTCCATGACCTGGCATATTAAAAATTATTTACTATTAGTGAATTTCTACTTTGAAAGTATTACTTTTGATGCTGTTTGAAGACTAGTATTTACACTCTTCTTTCTTTCAATGGGTTATATTTTTTTAAACTTAAGAATAAGAGACTTTTCATGTTTGGATAATACAATGTATTAAAATTATTTTGTCCCTGATAGGATAAAACTTTGGATTATGGAATATACTGCGATAACAAAGTGTAAATGATAAATGAATGTGCACATATATTTGATGCCTGATAACAAATGTTGGAGGCAACAAAATATAATTTCAAAATGCTTCATTGCAAACATTCTTTTTCAGGTGTTTCCTTTTTGCTGACATGCCTTGGTATCAAAGAAAAATAGCATCGGTTGTATTTGCAACACCGCCTACCTCCACATATGAAGAGGTGCGTATTATATACAGTGGAATCTGGATAAAGTCAACACCTCTAGACCGAAAAAAAGTGTTGACTTTAAGCGAGGTTGACTTTATCCATTT
>BMAT01012850.1:1544-12414 GCA_019649035.1 Elysia marginata
ATTATTATTATTATTATTATTTTTATTATTATTATTATTATTATTTATGGGTCTCAAACCTATTTCTCAAGTGTTCAAGGAAGCATGTTAAAAAATTTATGTGCAGTCGAATGTCCTTCCGAAATGCTAATGAAAACTGGTCAGCAAGTTAAGTACAAAATGTGTTAAACCATGCAACACAAAAATCATCATTTGACATAGCCTACCGAAGACTATTGAATTAAAAGTTTAACGTTAAGGCTTTAAATACAAAACAAAGACATTTTCTCTATGCAGCTCTCCACCCCTGAGACTGTTAGTTTGGATTTAAGACTAACGATGATGAAGTGAAATAACCCAAAAGAGAAAAAAAAGAGGAAAGAACAGTGACAAGACACGTTTTCCTTTTGAATCTTTGCCTTCAGAAGCAGAGGAGTTCTTTTCACTTTGTTACTGCTTTTTTTTCTAAAACAAAGTAAGGCCAATAAGTTTATAGGTGAGGCAACAATCGTGCACACAGCCCAAATTGGCAATAAATGTTGGTAGAATTTTTTTTCCATTTTAGTAAAAGGTAAAACAACAAAAATTATTTATCATTAAAATAGATCTAGATCTAGATTATTGAGGGCATTCATATTTTTTTAAAAATTGTATTATTTCATATTTTCGTATGAGCACAGATGAGACAAGTTGATGCGGATTTACTCTACTTCCACTTTCTATAAAAATATTTCCGGTTTCACATTTACCGACCCTCTCTACCCTTGAGAAGTTGAGAATTCAGGATAGCATAGCCCTCAGGTAAAAAAAAAATATCATTGCAAGCGTTCAGATCTGTATATATATATATATCTATTCATTTAATCAATCGTATTTTCGGAAAGAATTCTAAACACGGGTGCCACCTTAGTCAAGCCCAAACTTTATGAATGATGGAACCTATAGATCTAATCTAGAATACTCTACTAAGTAAACTAGATTCTAGATTTTTTGGAATCACTTCCATACCGACGCGCCACTTTGAAATTAATTTAAAGCACTAGATAAACTTGTTACCTGCTACAATATGACTAATCCAATGTTAATGGATGAATATTCAGTGGACATTGGTCTAGTGCGTTGTATTTTTATATAAATGGAATTTTCTTTCACCACTCGGGACAACGCAAGTGTATATCACTATTTGTGACGCCATTTTGTAAACAGACTTGCTTCATTTCGTTACTTTTACTGGCGCGTCGGTATGGAAGTCTTTCCGATTTTTTATCTCTAGCAGAGCAGCATGCATGCGAAGGAAAAAATATCTAGATCTAGATCTAGATTAGATCTAATAAATATGATCTAGATCTACCTAATGCATGAAATTAATTTATATTTTGTCCTGAAACCTCGAGTCTTAATGTGAAGCATGTTTGAGGAAACTAACACAGTAACAGCCTCAAGTGAAAAGCTCAAAGATGAATTGGACATAATTAGCTTCATTAAGCCTTCAATAAATCCAAACTAAGAGAAATTAAATTGTCTTTAAGCTTATGGGTACTGTGATGAGCCCCACTCATGGCTTTTAGTCATGTGATGTGCCCCTATTGTGGATGTTCAAGTGAGACTCTTTTTAAAAATTATATGATTTATAATCAGCTAGAGTTCCAAGTGAGTTGTGTTGAAATTTGATGTGCATTGGCGTCTAGATTGATTTCAGGGCGTTTTATTTTTGTTTCTACGGAAAGACTTTCATACCGACGCGCCAGCAAAAGTAACGAAATGAAGCAAGTCTGTTTACAAAATGGCGTCACATACACTTGCGGTGTCCCGAGTGGTGAAAGAAAATTCCATTTATATAAAAATACAACGCACTAGACCAATGTCCAGTGAATATTCATCCATTAACATTGGATTAGTCATATTGAAGCAGGTAACAAGTTTATCTAGTGCTTTAAATTAATTTCAAAGTGGCGCGTCGGTATGGAAGTGATTCCGTTTCTTCTATGAACACGAGTTGCACTTCATGATGAGTGGCTAGATCTAGATCTCGAATCAAGCTCTTGGTCTCTTTATCTGAGCTAGTCCTAGGCTCTTTAATCAATTCCTGATTCACTTCTATAGAAAATTGATACTATGATAGGCCTACTTTTGTTTAAATAAAATTCTCAATCTTCTATTTTCTACTCTGGTCTGGAGAGGCTCTTGAAAGCTTAAATTTTACTTTTTTAGTCCTGTTTCTTGCACTACAATTTAAGCTAGCACTAGCAGTCAAAGGGTTCTATTTGTTCTAAGAGAATCAGAATGCAGCCTGGACTTTTTAAAGTAGGATCGGGTAGCAGGACAAGGGACGAACTCGACGCCTAAACAGCAGGCTTTTAAAAACTAAAACTTGTAAAAGTTTAGAAGGGAAAAGAAAGGTGTGAGAATAATAAAGAGAGATGCTCTCTCAGTCTCTACCCCACCCCATCCCTCATTTAAAAAATAAACATCATAGGAGTAGAATCAAAGAATTTAGGAAGTCCTGCCTATTGTCCCTAGACATGTAAGTACAACAGAATTTGTGTATCGCTTGTCCAGAATGAATGAGTCTACATGTGTGTTTGCTATTTCAGGTGGGTAATTACCTCAATGTAAACATTTTAAAAATGAGATGGAGATAGAGCTGCATCAATTGATTTCTCAATTATATAATCTATGTTATCTGTGTTTTGTTTACTTGTATGAAAGAAACTGTGTAGTTTTTATTTTGTGAAGCGCTTTGAGACTTTATTTTATTGTTAAACTAAAAGGCGCTATATTAATTTAGAAATAATTACTAATAATAATATCAATTTATATATGCAGTACCTGACGATCCAAGAAAATGGGTATTTCCAAGTGCAGTTTGCATGATATGGAATCTTTAAAACTTTAAATGTATTTCATCATATAGATCTATTCACTTATGACTCCATGAAAAAAAATACATTTGAAAATATTTTTAAGGTAGTTAGTACAGGACAATGTCATTTTGGATTTTGCAATTTTATAAAGTATGTATACTTAAGTCCAATTTTCTCCATTTCTTAATAAATTATTTCACTGGATTCCTTGTCTTTCAAAAATTCAATTGCCATTAAAAGTTAACACTGGACCAAATTGATCTTGATCAAAATAATGTTTTGACTATCTTAGAGAGCTTTTAAATTTTAAGGGCTTCCCAATGATGTACTAATAAGTGTATTATAAATATGCTAATCAGAGACCTAATATTTGGCTTGCAAAGAAAAAACAATTGATATATCATATGATAAGAAACTCAGTTGAGATTTACAGATTTGAAATTGTGCAAAAACAAACTATGTCTTAAAATTCAATCTGCAGGGAGTTTGTTTAGTCCATATTATGTAAAAAAAATTTTTAATTTTTTTTTCTCCAGATAAAATTAAATTATGGCTGGTGATTTTGTCCCCGAGTCTGAAATGAACCTGAAGGGCATGCAGAAACATTTCAACAGCTATACATTAAGAGGAAGGTTCAATGTAAGTTTTGTGTGTGTTTGCTTTTTGTGGTGGGTAATTATCTCAATATAAACATTTTAAAAATGAGATAGAGCTACACCAAACCCAAAACTAATAAATTGAAGAAATGTTTATGTTGTTCTCAATTATCATCAACAATGTATCTTGTGAAATAACGAGACCTCCTAGTCCTATTGTATCAAAAACTCTCGTTTCAGCAAGTGTTCTCATCGTATTGTCCAACAAAAGATGATAGATTTTATTGAAAGGGGAGTAAGTAGCATTGGTAGTGCACTATGGGCCACCAAGGGACAGTATGCTGATGAATGAATCCTGTCCCCTAACTGGTAATCTAATATCCATGCAAAGAGATTGAAGAGGTGGGGAAAGGATGCCTATGACAAATATAACAGTGTAGGCCCGAGAAACGTGAATGACCAGTGGTTTTCTGCATTTTGTCACAGTTTGTGTTTCCTTCGATGTTACATGTACGTTTTAAAATTTATGGCTCTATTCTCTTAATTAGTGAGGTAAACAATCTCAGCTCTCTTAATTTCCAAAATGAATTATATGGCACAAATAGAGAGAAAAACGGGAAATTTAAAATCTCTTGAGGTATACTGTATAGTATTCTATAACTAGCTCTTTTTACTCCAGTCGTCGTTAAAAATGGCTTCTACTGTAGTTCAGGTACAATAATTTACTGTTTTACAAAAAAAATATCTCTAAAAGTAAAATCATAAACCGCCTTTTTATGATTCAAATCAATTTGGAATCATTCAAACCTGGACAATCCAAACAGCAATGGTTTACTCCAATACCAAATTCAGCTTACAATAGTATCAAATTCACTGCTTGTTGTCACAATGGCTTTTTTTTAAATTTCAAGATGAAAATAAGAAATTTTGAAATGCTGTTTGGCAAATGGATGTACATATTTGGTTTAAATGATGTTGAAATTTCATCTCTTTTTATCAAAGTTTTGATAGTTTGAATTTAATGAAAACTAATGTGGACTTCAAAATATCTGTACTGGTTTATATTGCTGTACACATTCTTGTGTTCGCAACACTAAGTGTACATAATTATAGGTTATATTGAGTGATGCAACCAGGGTGAGTTTCCCTTCTTAATCTAATGTCTCTAGTACTTCTTT
The DNA here is from genome assembly GCA_019649035.1 of Elysia marginata. Lineage (NCBI taxonomy): Eukaryota > Metazoa > Mollusca > Gastropoda > Plakobranchidae > Elysia > Elysia marginata. The sequence continues at coordinate 6,162 of BMAT01012850.1, forward strand.
TCAGAGGGTCAGAGAATAAAGTTTATTCTAAATGAGCCATGATGAGCCATAGTGTCATTAAGTCACATGATTATTACTTACATAAAACAGCTACAACATAAGTTGCTGCCTTTTAACTTAGGTTTCAGAAACTTCAAAATCGCTGTTTCCAGAAGAAAAGCTTTTGTGAAAACCCCAATACATGTAGAATCTTTTGATGGGCATTTTCAGTAGGTCACATTTAGATCTTTTTTACTTGTAAACCTTGAGAGGAGGTAGACTTACACTGTTACACTCAATACAGTTACATCCCTAATAGTAATACCTGAGCGTGCACCTTTATTAATCCTTCTAAAAATGGCAATGAAAAGTACATAATTATTACTTAAGGTCACCACTATTATTGCTTGTATAGTTGTTTTTTTTTCTCTTCCATTTTTTATCCTTGTTCCCCTTTCTGCCTATTTTTTGAAAATATTCTTAGTTTTTTCCATATCTCCTCTTTCTCTCTTTGGCTGTCTGTCTGTCTTTCCCTCTCTGTCTGTTTGTCTCTCTCTTTCCTTAATCCCTCCCTCCCTCATTAATCTTACTCATGTTATTTTTTTTTCTAACCACTTTCAGTGGGTTGCTGCTACCTATGGGAGTATGTTTGGCATCTACGTCATGTACAAGCTGATGAAGAAGAAGCCAACAACATCATGAGTCTTCTCTCGACCTATGTAGCTTTTCTCCTTTTTTTTTTCAATTTTATTTATAAATATTGAAAGTGGGAGTTGAAGACAGACATCACAAGAGATAAAGTTCTGTGTCAGCAAAGTATATTTTGTTTTTGGTGAGAGATGTCAATGTTAGTGAAAATTTGAGAACACGTTTTTAGTTTTGCTGTAAATTGTTGATGTGAATGTCATGGTAATGCTTGTTAAAATAAATAAAGATGTCAAAGACTTGGAATAAATGTCTTGATTTTTTTTTTTTTTAATGGTCTTGATTAAATGTTTTTGCTGTGTCAAATCTCAAATTCATCTTAGATTTAAATGGAATGTACAGTGAAACAGTCTTAAAATGTTGCTAAAAACAGGTCTTATAAGAGAGGGGTCTGAGTTCAGGGGTCAAATTACTACATGTTTACCCATACAAGCGAAAGTCTTAAAATTTAAATTAAAGTCACATTAGACTAAGAGGGGTGGTCTTTATTGAGGTGTTCTACTGTATTCATTGGATGTGAAGTTTTCATGTTCTTAATTAAAGATGTTAAAATTAGTTTAATTTAATGAATACTTCAATAAAAAGGAGTCCTTTTTGTTCAAGAAATTTTCGGTAACCGTCATGTAATAATTATTGTAAACCTTTTTACCCACACCCAAAGATAAAGATCTGATTTGCAATTACATGTCCTCAGACCTGAAATTCCGATAATTTTAAAAAATTCCAGTTACCTTCAAAGGCTCTCAGATGTGGCCAGAATGCATTATTTCAAGCCCTAATTAAAAAAAAAACCAACTCTCTCTACTATCACATTTTGTCAAAAAAGTTAAGAAATTTTTTTGGAGGCCCTGTTACTGGTCTGTATACTATAAGATAACCTCAAAAAGACTTAGGCGCCAGATAGTTTTCACATAAACTTTACTACAGGTATGTCTAAGTGTACTTGAAAAAATTATTTTTGCAAATCATAGCGCCAGTTGTTTTTTCAAATTTTTTATTTCAAATGGGGACCTGTCTCCTTTTGAACATTTCTGTTCTCTCAATCAAAAGTCTTTTAAATGTCTTTGAACAAGTGTAATAAATCTTTGTCGAGAAAACAAACTTTTCACACTACAGTACATGTATTTCAACTTATTAATTATTAAGCAGTTTGTATGATTCACATCACACTTGTAAATTATCAAAAGAAAATACAGCATACACTCTCAAGAACATTTTTGATGTAGATCTTAAAAAAGAAAGACTGCTTGTTAAGTGATACAGTTAACTACATGTACCAAGTTTTTAAGCATAGCAATGGTAGAAATGACACGCTGAGAAAACCACATAATAACATCACAAGACAGGTCCTACAGTGGAATCCACAAGGGAACAGTTACAGTGGCAGGGGTAAGTCCAGAGAGACATGGAAGAGATGTTTAGGGAGGAAAAGGATGGGAGTCAGCTTGGAAAGCTTACCCAGGACCGGAGTGGGTGGCTTTTTTGTGTGGGTGGCCTATACCTTGCCACAGGTGAAGGGCATTGATGATGATGAATAGTAGAAATGAACCTGCTTGTACAACACGTTCATGTGATAAAGCTCATCAAACTCAAAGTATTAACATTTCGCTTTTATTTCTGTTGCAAGCGATACACAATCATGGCAGAGAGAAAAAGAGAGAGAGATTAAAAGTGTACTTTCAATACATGTTCTAATGCAACCTTGCATTCACTGAATTAACTTGAATTAAAATTTTAAATCAGTAGTGGTGACATGGTAGGCCTATAACTATAAGCTATGTTTCTCTACCTGGCAAGGCGGTGGGTGCCGATGCTTATACATGCATAAATTGAAAGTTCAGAATCATGCTAAGCTAAAGGCAGACATTTCATGCATTTCCACTTGAAGCCTGTTTCTCTCCACTGCCAATTTCATACATGATTTAATATCTTTCAGTCACAATCATGGCAGTTATTTTAGTACTACTAGAGCGTAGAAATAAATGGAAAAAAAAACAATGAGGAAAAATTGAAGAAAATAACAGTTACTCCTCAGTTGACGCTATAACAAAAGGTCATTAGTCGTTTGTGATGACGCTCAAGTAACATGTAGGCCTACATGTAATGATAAGTTTAGGAAAAAACAGGAAGTGCTGTAAAATTGACTTAATTTTAGATCATGATAACCTATCCTTGTTAAACTGCACCATGCCGCTTTGTCATATATAATAATACTATTATGTCTAATTTCAGTCAGCACCTCTTGCTTAAAGTCAACTCTGATTGGCAGTCCAATTATTGATCTAAATATTTAGTACTGGTTAAATTTAAAGTCAACTCTTGCTTAGTTTGGCCCTGAGGTGTTGACTACCCAATTCCGCTCTAAAATAACCACACACACATACACACACACACTCTCTCTCTCTCGCTCTCTCTCTCTCTCTTTAGTGAGTCTTCAATAGTGAGACTTCAATAGAAAAAAATTTACCATAAATAAATACAGAAAAGAATGTATGTGGATGACAAATTAATCCGATTTTCCAATAGTTGCCCTTCTGAGGTTAACAATTGTACCGATCTACAACTATTATAGCTTACATTTACATGGTAGTATGTAGGCCTACTTAACGAATTCACTTTATGCTAAGGGTGTTTTAGGCTATCCCATACAAAAACATTACTTTTACACATACTACATTTACTGTTGAATATGGATGAATTGAAGTTTGAACTACTTGGCAGCAAGATGGTTTTTTTTCTATAATTTAAAGCAAGGATTAAGTTAAAGTATTTGAAAACCAATTGGACACAAAAGCAAAGAAAACAGAGTTGTCTAATTGTTTTATACACATGCCAGGAATTTTTTTTTTGTTTGTTAAGTATAACTGAAATGTGTCGATTTTATTTAGAAATAGAATCCATTGGAGTTTGGTTTTGACACCCTCGTCTAAACAAGTTAACACAAGTCTTTTTTTTTTATCCGGCCTCTAAATTTTGATCGAGATGCATGTATATAACGTTATACTCTGCTGAAGTCGATCACAAAGGGACATTAACTTATGACATCAAATTTAGTGAAAAATCGAATCATGTGCAAATACAATGTGCTTGCTTCCATGGGACACTAAACAAAAATCAAGTTTACTGAAAATAATATCTAAGCAACATCATTTTAAATAGAGATGACTTTGTTTAAAAAAAAACCTGTCGTTTCAAAACACACTTCATTCCCTAGGGCTAACTGCTAAAAAAGATCCGTGTCTTAATATGCACATGGGTAACGTGAGTAATTATATATCGTGCAGTCTGATGCGGATATTTCAAAACCCATGGGAAGAATCAAGACAGTTTTATTTAAAATCACCCGTATTTAAATGTATCAGTATTTTCAATGAAACAGTAATAATCGGCAATATAGGTTTATGGTTTCAATTCATTAAGTAAATTGTATTCGAATTATCCACTATATTAATCTAGATTCTGTTTATCTGGACTTGACTTTACGTCCTCAATAGAGCGGCACTAAGTCAAAATTATAGTCAAATTGTGATCTGGTCAGACAGACCTAGATTGTAAGATAACACGCACGTTTAACATAAGCTGAGTCTTTTGGAGACAGTTTTGTTGGATTAGAAAGAAACAAAAATTAGAATAAAACCATTTGATTTTGCTTTCGTCGCATTAAAAGTCACATTTAATTTGAGATGGAATCTGAAATGAAGATTTCCAATGTACAGGTATTCATGACAGGTTCACATAAAATGTGTACGGTTATTTAGTTTGCTCTCAATGTATAGCTCCTCCTTTTTACATTTAAAAACTAAGGCCGTACTTTTGTAAAGTATGTTTTAAATTCGTTTTAAGTATTTCAAAGGAAAAATTCATTTTCCGTCTCAGGTGTATAATGAAAGCACTGATCCTAAAAGAAGTCGAATGTTTGAATTTGATGAATGCTTTATGTTTCACAGCTAAAGTAAAACAATAATGAAAGCCATCTTCTCGTGTTGAATGACTTTATTCGACATTGTACATTTGTATTAAGCACACCGAAAACTTTTTATAGGCTAGCAGATACAGATTTCGTTCGTTGGCAATGAAACACTTATTTCAGAAAAAATATAAGTTTTTGAAGCACGCGATTACATATAATAGTGATAACAATAATACACGCAATAACAACTATAAAAATAATAAAAACAATAAAATAATAAAGATAATAATAATGATGATGATGTACACATATAAAAATAATAATAAGTACATGTATAATAAAAGTAATGATAATAATAAATATCGATAATGACAATGGTGGTGAAAGCGATGCTAATCCTATTACTCATTACAAGATCAAACATGTACATGTATGACTTTCACCTCAAACGCTTTACATAAAAAAATCAATTTCTGATTAATAAAAGAAATAATATAATATATACTTGTGGGTTATACCAATCACTGAACAAGAATAACTACTGGGGTGTTCATAAACTGTTATAATTCTTCTCAGTTCTGTTCCTAAAATGGAATGTTTGAGAACTTTTATTTTCATCCTTTATAGCCATTAATTGCGTTTTAAACTTTTTTGTTGGATAATTAAAAAAATAGAATATTGTATTGAGCAAGTCGAAAATTTTTCAGTTGCAGATATAGTTCTCATTTCGTTTTTAATGAAATCTTGTCTACAGTACAATGAATAAGAATAAGAAAAGCTTTATTGAATGACGATGATGATGACGATGATGATGATGATGATACTAATCATGATATTGGTACTACTAAAAACATACGGCATTTTTATCTTAAGCGATTTACATTAAAAACTCCAGTTCTGATTAATAAAAGAAATAAGATAAAACACATGTACATCACTTAGAAGAGCTGTTAAAACTCACAAGTGTTCTTCGCCCGTGTCTCTAATATTCTCAACTATTTGCTCTATATCTCTTTATTCTTCTTCATAGATTTCTTCTTATTTTTCTCTACATTGTACTTCTAAGTCATTTATTTGATCCTAATTGAGTTACTCAATGAATTTCTAAATTGATAAAGATGCCCTCTGAATCCCTTACCCCCTTAAAAAGAACACTGCAAAGATTTAGTATTTTGTTTGTTTTTATTTTTCTTTAGCTCAGATGGCTTTACGTGGTAACAAGAACGAGACTCTAAAATAGCTACATACTACATACTAAACGGTGGAAGACATGTATCATGAAAAAAATACGCTGCATATATTCCTTTTGCCATTCTCTTAAACAAAAGGAATTTAACGACCACAAAATGCTTCATGGGTAGTCGGCGTTGTAACCACCGTATGGGTACCCTGTGTTGTAACCACCAGATGGGTACCCTGTGTAGTAACCACCAGATAAGTACCCTGTGTTGTCACCACCAGATGGGTACCCTGTGTTGTAACCACCGTATGGGTACCCTGAGTTGTAACCACCAGATGAGTACCCTGTGTTGTTAGCCTCAGATGGGTACCCTGTGTTGTTAGCCTCAGGTGGGTACCCTGTGTTGTTAGCCTCAGATGGGTACCCTGTGTTGAAACCACCAGATAGGTACCCTGTGTTGTTAGCCTCATATGGGTACC
>BMAT01012850.1:54388-64813 GCA_019649035.1 Elysia marginata
CCTTTTTGAAATCTGTCCTTTCAGTAAACTTTTTTTTTTACTAATTTCTATTTCTTTAAATGCCTTCCCTTCATGCACACTCTCTTTTAAATCTAGTTCTGTTTTAACGCATCCGTAACGAATTTAGAATTAGATTTTTAAGTCTGATTTCGTAAAGTACCGTATCGAATATTTATTTAGCGGCACAAAACGACCTGTTTTTTTTTAAACCAATTTAAAAGACAATCAGATCTAAACTTGATATCTGGGGACCAAATATGGCTTAACTTTAAAGAACCACGTAGTCAAGAATTTGATTTCGAGTAAAGCGGTTTTTTTTTCGCTTTTTTCTTCTTTCTGAGTTATGTTGCTCTCAGTCTTATCTTAGGTATTCTCCCTTTACCTTCTTTTTTTGTCTTTCAAAACGATCTCTCTTTCTATTAACTTTCACTATCTCACTCAAATTGTGCTCAATGCGATCTGTCTGCGCCACTTTTTTCTGTATTTACTTTCCCCCCTTTGCACCCCGGATTTCTAAGCCACTCCGGTAACTTCGACCTCCCTCCCCCCTGCTCTCCCCTCTTTAGCTCTCTGTTCACCAATTTGCTTCGCTTATTGAAAAAAAAAGGTCAGCGACAGTGCGGACACACGACAACTCCAATCGATTGAAGGCCATGAAAGTTTCTGTCCACAAGCAATTGTCGCATCTTGTCTTCTCACACTGAATTTTACCCCTTCGGCTCAGTTCACAGTTACTGTAAATGCAATCGGTTACAGGGAGAGGTTGTCGTAAACACAATAAGGAAAGCAGAAGCAACGTCAACCTCTTTATATGTACAGAACTCTTTTATTGCTGCCCATAACAGTTTTTTTTTTCGTTTCCGCTTTATCCGCTTCTGTTTAGGAAGGCTTTATGGAGAGCCACACTCTCTTTAATGTCATGCGGTTTATGGGGAGTCAACATGACCAATAGTCCGGTATCACGACTGATAAACAAATATAAACTATGAAATAGACAAAAAACCTTACTAATGTTATTTAAGACAGAAATAAAACGTGCACATCACCTGGTTAATTATTATAAAGCTTTACGAACAGAGCCCTAAACTAGGCTAGTGGTTACTGAATCATGGTTGGCGCGCTCCAAATGAAAAAAAAAAAGATCTAAGCCTCAGCGAGAATAGTCTTGTTTCTAACAAAGAAGCGCTCGGTTGTTACTCCCCATAGCCGGCTGCAGTTTATGGAGAATGGTACTCCTCATAGCCACAAGGTTTCGTTTTGGCTAAAAAAAAAAGTGAGAAACTTGATATCAAGTTTTCACAAGAGAAAAAAGGAGTAAAAATAGCCTTTCTTCATTTAACCATGGAGATAAGCAAAGACATTCAGAAACTAGAGTCTCCAACACGAACAATTCCATCAAAACATTACACAAAAATGTACCTAGTATAACACAGTAAGTTCTGAACTAGCACCATATTTCGCTCTCACCCACCGACTCTCAGGGCGAACGTTCAGTTCGAACACATTTTAGCTGTTCGCTTCCACAAATGTCTCGTGATCTGGGTGAATGATTCGGAATTCGGAAATCCTCGTATGAGAAAATGCCTTGTTCAAGTCTACTTTTCCTTCTTTTTCTCTATACCTTAAACCACCAAAAAGTTTTTATATTTTTCCCCCAAAAATCTGATGCTATCATAAAATTTTTATACGTTTCAGAGCCTAGAAAAATGCATTTCTCATAATAAGCAACACCTTTAGAATGTGCGATATGCGACATCCGACTCTTTCACCCTGGACGCTAGACAAATGTAAATGATTTTAGATGTCTCACTTCCACGGTGCACGAGCCAGAAGTCCAAAATTTCTTTCTTGAGAAAAAAATTAGTTTAAAGGTCTACATTTTTCTTCCGTTTCTCTATATTTTAAATAAAAAAAGTTCAAATACCTTTTCAAAAAATATTGATAACTTCATCAAACTTTTTTATGTTTAGACGCTTATTAAAAGGTTTGTTCAGAACAGGTTAAAATTTCGACATCCGACTCACTCACGCTGGACATGAGACAAGCAGATCTAGAACTTTCAAACGCAGAGTTTTTGTTTGGCCTGCTGTCTGGCTTTTTGACTGACAAGAAAAATTTCACCTATTCTTAATTTTTTCTTATAAGATAGGAAACAACACTAGAGGAAAGCTATGAATCTTTTTAAAGGAGTGACAACTACTGATGATGGTACATAATTTTCTATGACGTAGGTTAATACTTTAATATATGCTTCAGAATCGCGATTATAACTGGCCTCCTGCAATGCATAGTGGTGAAATACGTACAATGCAACAATATAGAACAGAAAGCAGGCTTTAATCGTCTTGAAATCTAATCTATCTATAAAAAAGTAAGATGTGGCATTCATTGTGAACGCTTACAGCACTGTTTCTATTCATACACCCCACTGTAACAACATGAATTGAAAATGGTGTGCAACTTCAATTACACTTTATCTCAATCTGTAGAGAAATGCGTTCAACCAATTTAAAAAAAAAGTAAAAGTCAATATTTTCAGATATGTAAATTGAATTAGCTAAAGTTTACAAAATTACAAGTGAGGTAAAGCATGGCTCCGTGACCTAATAGCAGTAGAATACTATGACTTCTTGGCATCTGGCTAGCAGCTATCCAGTTTTGGTACGTGGAGATTACGTGAGCACAGTCAGTAGTGTTTTCCCTTTTCGCTAATGGCAACAGGGACATCGGAGCGTCGCTGACAATGCGTTTGCTCTATACTGCTTAGGTAAAAACCTAAAATTAAAGTTTGGTTCTAAACAAACTGCCTGCATTCAAAACCAGCTAGATATATCAAAATAGAAAATAGGGGTTCAAGAGATACACATAGTTTTCAACAAAGCATTGTAGAAGTCTAGATGTAGCCCAAAATAGCGTTAACTTGCCAAGGTTATGACGCAGATTGAGAATCTAGATCTTATCCAAATCCAGATTTCAACCTGTCTCCTGCATATCTCACGGCAACAGAAACTCTACCGTGAAACATAAATTGAGAGAGAGGTAGAGATGTAGGACCATGGAAAGGAGGACAAGATCTGCGATAGGAAGAAAGAAAGAGATTCTGAAGGACGGGAAGGACAATCTAAATCAATGACAGACGGAGAGTAAAAGTAAAGAGCGTCTAATATAGACATCCAGAAAGGAAATATATATATATAGATAGGGTCTAGCAAATTAAGAAAAAAAAAACACTTTTAAATACAGCACAGTCTGTTTCTCGACTCGGTTGGGTACACTAATCGTGGTACACCACAACTAATGGATAAAAATATGAACAGCAAATCTAAATAGCCTATATCACAGGCTGTCACTTCTTGTAGGCCCTGGAAAGCTGGATACTCTAGATCTGTATGGAACATTTTGCAAGAGACAATGAAGCTAGATTACTACTAAAACCAAGCGAAATCCAAACTAAGTATTAAAGATGAATTGTTAAAGTTGTGACTTAAGAGAGGCAGGTAACTAATCCTAGGACGTCTGTATTGGTTTGAGCTCCTCCGATTCTCTAGTATCCACTACCTTTCCCTTGCTTAGGTAAGGCAGGTAACTAATCTTAGAACGTCTGTATTGGTTTGAGCTCCGATTCTCTAGTATCCACTACCTTTTCCATGCTTAGGTAAGGCAGGTAACTAATCTTAGAACGTCTGTATTGGTTTGAGCTCCCATTCTTTCGTGTCCACTACCTTTTCTATGCTTAGGTAAGGCAGGTAACTAATTCTAGGACGTCTGTATTGGTTTGAGCTCCTCCGACTCTCTAGTTTCCTCTTACTTTCACTTGTTGTATAAAATATGGGTGCATAAATGTTATGTCCAGGTCACAATTTTGACATAAGAGAAGTGACTGTGGCTAAAACACTTATGACAACAATAATAACAATAATAATAATGATATAAAACGATGATATAAAAATTCAAGAACAAGAAAAATAATGATAACAATATAGATGATAATAATAGTAAAAATAATAATTATAATAATAATAATTAAAATTATAATAAAATAGAAATAATAACAATAATAATAATGATAATGATAATAATGATAAGAAGAATCTTTATAAATCACAATATTATTTGTCAATGGGTTATTGTTATCTTGCTTCAAATCAACTCATCTTGCATCAGATTTGAAATAACCTTCCTTCTTGCCGTGTTGTTACCAGTATACTGTGATGCGACCGAATTTGACCTCCAGGTCTAGATCTACAGGGGGGGGGGGGGTACATCCTTTTTTCTATTTTAGCAATTGAATTCATAAAACCACATAATAAATTCATATAAATAATAAAAAAGACCACAAATGATATAAATATACACAGATTTCTCATATAGATGAAATAGTGATTTTAGCCCTAAACTCTGTGCTACATTTACACTGGAATTATGATTCAGCAGTATGGTGGTCAAAGAACTCAACAAAATGGTTGAGACTGAAGAATATTATGTATTTTATAATTATTTATGTAAAGGCAAAGAAAAACAACGAAATATTTGCAAAGTTAATTAAACTGGTAAAAATTGAAAATGTTCAGGTATGACTGTGGCTGTTTACACGATTCCTTCTATCTTATTTGATTAAAAATTATACAACTTGATACAAACCACTTATTCTTTCTTTTAACATCATAGGAACTAATTCGATAATTTAAAGAAAACGCAATACAAATAGGAAAACATGAAATGACTATGACCACAATTTCAAGACGATGTTTCTTCGTGGTTCGAATTTAGCACACTTAAAAATGGAATTCAATCATTTTTACACCATTATGTTTTTTATACCCGAAAAGATAGATGGGTTACTATTGTTTAAATAAGCATGGACCTAAGCCGCGCGATATTCTGACGGCAAAGATGTCTCGCGTCGCATGATGGTCGATGTCTGCTCCAGATCGGAATGTCAGGTTCAATTTTATTTAGGGGAATATCGCACTTCTGCAATTTACAAAATGAGAGAAAGATCGTGAGTAGAAAGTCGGATATCCTGCCTGTCATGATTTTTTTTACATTAATTCTAATCTTTTTTCTGCTCACATGAAATATACCTTTTTTTCTTGTTACATAAACTTTTATTCACAATAAAAAAGTGTGAAAGAGGGGGAGGGGGGCTATCTGTAAATTTCAGATAAAACGTTGTGCTAAAGGTTTTAAGGCCTACTTAATTTATCTATTGCTTATCTTTCGTCCAGATAGGGCCTTATATGTAAGTTTACTTTTCCTGCATTTGTAAAACTCGTTGCGCCTATGGAGACCATCTAAATTCTAGTCTCGTCTCATTCCGTAATGATAGATAAAAAAACTGTTTCGAACAGTTACTTTTTTAATCTTTCGTGCTTAAGTGCAACGTGTTTTTATTTATCCACATTTTGTCTAAGTCTAGCGTTGAGATCGTTATTGTGATTTAGGTAAAGACGTTGAGCTATAGTCTGGACCATTACTGTTTTGAGTTTTTCTCAGAAAGACTATTAAGTATAAAATCGGTCTCCAGTTTAATTGAGTTACTGCAAATATGATTCGATCCAGTACTACGTGAAATGACCTGAATATTTAAATTATTACTTACTTTCAATACATTGGATTCAATTCATGTTTTGTTGTAGTTTGTCGATTCTGTTAAAGCTTGAATATGTGACTCAGGCCTTAGTTATGTGCGAAGAAAATATATCATTCATCGGGCTTATATGAGAAAGCTAACTTTGTCCGTGTCAAATTTTAAAGACGCAACGTAGATGAGAGAAACATTTGTTTTGTTATACTAAAATATCTCCATCAGGAAAACGTTGAGCAAAAAAAGATATGCAAAAGAGGACGTCAAGCGCTCACATTTGGGAAGTTGATATAAAAGAGAACAAAAAAAAGAAAGAAAAACAGCTACCCAATCATGGAAGCCACAAACTCGAAATAATGTGTTGTCGAAAAAAATTAGAGCTTTATAAACTGTCTCTATCTGCACAACTGTGCAGTAAATGGAGCTGGAATTGGAAGAAAGGCTGACAAAAATTAATTCGAAGAAACATTACCGGAAAAAACATTAGCGAGGAAAAAAATCTGCATAAAATATTGTTAGGCTGCACAAAAAGCGCAGTGAAACGAAGGATGTTAAAAAAAATTTTAAAAACAACATCAAATTCATTTACATTGCCAGTTTCGTTCTCTTGATATTAAAGCCCTAAAAGACGTCATAGGAATATTACGTGTGTGATGAGTTAGGAAGAGACTAGTTCGTCAAATCTCGAGACAGATACATCATTTCTTGAAAACATAGTGCGAAGGAGTTCATCAATATCATTTAAGAGCTGCATATTTGCTTACGCGGCACAGATTTGAAAAAAATGGCTTATGGTGCGAACCTCATCGTGAAAGATAGAAAAGTTCATTTTTTAGTGGCATGCACCAAAGCTGGCTAATTTCATGGAGGAACCAATGAGAAATAAGATTTCTCACTTTCCTCATTTTACACACAAAAATGACTGCCTCAATGGTTCTGACCTATATCTACCTATTGGTGCAAAATTGTGTATCAATAGTGGTCTAAAGGCGTTTTATCTAAGCTGCGTAGTTATTTTTTTCCTATCGTTCCACACAAAGAGAAGTACAATCTGCAAAAAGAAAGCGAAGAAGTAGTGTTTCCCAAGTTGTGACTTAGATTTAGATCTAGGTCAGAACCAAAAGCAAAAATCTCCGCCATTACCTTCACTAAATGGAAGAGAAGATGACACGCAAAATCTAGGCTCAGTCCAGACTCTAGATCATGTTTAACTTCCAAATCTAGATTAATCAAATTTTTATAGTTCTAAGTTAAATTTTTATATACTTAATCTTGATATGATTTGGATTCTAATAAACGCAGAATTTGAAAGACATGCATGTTGTTCCGCGTTTTAATCTCTTTAGGGTATATAAAAGTTAAACTACATTCTTAAAACCAACAGGACTGAAAAGATAGGTCTAACTAAACACATATCGGACGATTGGAAGACAAAAGATTACATGCTATAATTGTTTTGCCCACTTCGTCTGTTAAATTGTACACATTAGAGACCTTTAGCACACGCACCGTGTCTCAATACGCGTACGTGAAAATCGGGAAAACAGATTGAGAAACTATAAAAATAATGAAACCAGTTTCTAAAAATAGACCCACAGACGTTCGCGTCATACTCACGCGTTGCTGCTTAAAGTCTGTATTAAATTGTACACGACTTAAGTTGGAGCTCATGTGCAGTTTCTGATTTTAACTGGGCTGGAGTTTTGTTGTAGACCAGGGGCTGACTGGATACGATACAATCATGTCGTAAGAGCGTATGGGCCTTGCTAGGGTTCATTATTGCAGTGAAGTGGCTTTAAGGCAGTCCATGACGAAGAGTTGAGCAATGGAGTATGCTTTGTTTTGAAGCTAGATTTTAAAACAGCATCTGCCTTTTTTTGTTCTTTTTTTGTGCGTTTTATTGATGAGAGTATAATTTTCAAGCGCGGGTTTTATTTATGCAAGCGGACTCCGTGTTAAAATAATGATCAACTTCAGTTCGTAAAAGTTTTTTTGTTTGCTGGCTTCGATTTTATTGCACAGCTTAAGTACAAGCAAATTATTGATCAAACAAAGAATTTTCTGGCTTGTTTTTGCAAGTCTTGGTCTTGGTGATGCACCCAGTCGAAACAGACATTCTTCTTCTTCTTCTTCTTCTTCTTCCTCTTCTTCTTCTTCTACTTCTTCTTCTTCTTCTTCTTCTTCTTCTTCTTCTTCTTCTTCTTCTTCTTCTTCTTCTTCTTCTTCTTCTTCTCCTTTTTCCTCAGTCATGCAGAAAGTCCTGTTAGACTGATGTATTGTGTCGTCAGGACAAGGTCCTTTTTGCCATGTGAGTTCGGCGTGATGTAAGGTTTTTGTGGCCACAGTTGTTCTCTTTAGTTTTCATAAAGAGGGCGTTCCTGTATGAAGTGTTGTACAGTTTGCTAAGATATGCTGCAATAGCACAAGGCAGTTTGGATGATTCCCATTTTGTAATGGTGTACTGTGGGTAGAGATTGGGCGTTCACGGTTCGTGTGCCATCTCGTTCTTCAGTTTTCAGAGGGTATTTACTTAGTGGCTACTGTTTTTGTCAGTCCCCAGTCCTGTGTCATCTGTTTCATATCTTGATTAGGCCATGAGTAATTGTTGCGTTTAAAAGACTGGGTATAAATGAGAGCCATTTTTCAGGCTGGAAAGAGACAAATAACTATTTAGAAACTCCATAAAATGGAGGTTTTAAAGAGATCACCAACTAGTCACCCAGACAAATACCTTATTTCCAGCCATTAATTCCAATGTTTGAGTTTTGAATATAAATTATTATGAAATATATTATTCACTTTTTTCATTCTGGTCAAAGAATATAGCTAGAACCTTGACCTTTTGATAGAAAATTTCATTTTTTCTAAGCTTCATTATAACCACCTTTCAACTCAAGGTGTCTGAGCTCTTTTTTAGGGTTTTAGTTGTGTGGTCTGCTTAATTATTTCTCATTGAATTTACTGAGTTATCTAAAGAAAAAAGCATTTACAAAATACAACTACTTTAACTCCTACCTCTTCCAGTTTTTTACTGTAAACGAAAACCTGTTCAAGAATACCAAAATTTAAAATAAACATTATAAAAACTCGTGACTACAGTCTTATTATAATTATGTATCAGGAATGTCAAGAAAAAAAATGAAATACAAAAATGATATCACACGGCTAAGTCTAACTTGTAAATTGTTTTACCTACTGCAGTGAAGCTAGGATGTCTTCCAGGAAAATATTTCAATGTGTTTTAGTCATAGCATCGTGAGAGTGATCAGCATTGTCGGGTACAATGGCAAAACAATATATATATATATATTGAGAGAGAGAGAGATAGAGAGAGACAGAAACAGAGACAGACAGACAGACAGAGGCAGAGACAAATAAGAGCTAGATATGAAGTTTCTTGAGCCTTTCGCGATATAGGCTACTTATTTGATTTAAGCAAGTTGGGAGGCAAATGTAATATCATTATGTTTTCATATACAATGTAATCATGTCTTTATATCTGGAAATCTTTTTCTATTTTTATTATAGCTTTACCGTATTATATGCAGTGACTGAAGAAGGCAGTTAAAGAAAACCCAAATGTTTTAATGCATAGATTTAGTTTCTATTGCGTTTTTTTTCTTGTTTCACGGAGTGAAAAGTTATAAATCTGCTTTTTTATTACCTTTTTTTAAGAGAGAGACAAATAGAGAGACAGAGAGAAAGAGCGAGCGAGGGAGCGAGAGAGAGGGAGAGAGAGACAGAGAAAGAGAGAGATTGTGTGTATAGCAGAAGCTATGGTAATGTTAACAGCAGTTAAAGGGTTTTTGTCTATATTATAAGGAGTTGTCTCTCAGTTATTGCACTCTAGGCTGATAAAAAAAATCATTTTATCATGATAAACGGATTGCCCTAAATTTTTCCATTGTATAAGTAATCTAATGCTTCTCTTCTCTTCGCGTGTTGTCAATTTTAAAACTAATTGTCTGCTCGTAGAGATAAAGAATAAAGCTTTTAAAGCGCACTCTAACAAAAGACTACACCAAGAGCTTTTGCTTCCCGTAAAGACCATAATTGACTAAATTGTACAGTCTTAATGGAATTTAGTTTTTAAAGCGCCCTGAAAGCAAAAAGGTCTTAGCCAAGAAACTTTGAATCCCCAAAAGTTATTATGGTCCATTTTGTATCTCGTAGCTGAAAATATCACCCCTCTTGTTTTGTTCATATTTTGTCTTCATGGATCTCTTTTTACTGTCCTCCTAAGCCCACTATCTCTCTATCTCACGCTGTCAAATTTTTCCTCAGACTTATTTGTTAACATTTGCCCCCCCCCCCTGGTCTAATTCCTATGCGTGTCCCTGTGCCATAAAATTACCCCTTCCCCTACGTCCATATCTTTCTGTCTATCTATCTATCTATCTATCTATCTATCTATCTATCTATCTATCTATCTATCTATCTATCCATCTATCTATCTATCTATCTATCTATCTATCCACCTATCTATCTATCCATCTATCTATCTATCTATCTATCATCTATCTATCTCTCTATCTCTCAATCTATCTATTTATCTATTACAGGTTTTAGGATAAAAAATTGGAACTCGTACACCAGGAGAGTAAATATTGTCTTATGTACCTAAATTTTGTGCCTTGCCATGACATAAGTTTCGGGCGGCTCTGCTCTGAACAGTTGGCTGGTGAGGGCAGAGCCGCCCGAAATTTATAAGTCACGGCAGGGCACAAATTTAAGTAAATATGAAAATTATTTATCGATCTATCTATCTATCTATCTATCTATCTACCTATCTGTCTAACCATCTATCTATCTGACTGTTCAATTCAATTCAATTCAAG
>BMAT01012850.1:129558-141168 GCA_019649035.1 Elysia marginata
TTATTATTATTATTATTATTATTATTATCATTACTACTATTATTATCATTGTTCTTTAAGTTCTCCAACTGTTCAGAGTTTTAAGAATGTATACCCGTCAGTTCCAGAAAGTTAATTGTTTTTTTTTCTTCTAGTTTTATGAGTGGGCCAAATAGTCTGTTGCTAAGCTCTGCAGTATATTCCCAAAAAGATACCCCTAATTCAGTATCTTTGAAACCCTCAGTGTATTTCTAACATCTTTCTAGTATAGTTAATAGTATGCATAATTTTTGTCAAACGCTCGGTTCAAGTTGTGAAAAATACACTTTTTAGAGATCATCTTTCTTAAATGGACTGTCAATATTGTTAGTTAAATATATAAATGCCAAAAATAATGACTTATTTTAGCTGTGTTTTAAAGATCATTTTAAAACTGTTATTGCTGTTTCAAAAACAAATTAAAAAATTTCGTGGCTAAGCCAAAATGATTTTGTTATGATTTTGTTGTGACAAAACTGTCTCCAACCTTGAAAGTTAAAGGTCCCTATTGATGAAGTTTATATCCAAATTTTAAGCACCAAAAAGGTTCGCCACTAAAGAGAAAACTTTCCTCCTCTTCTTTTCTTCAAATAACTTCGTTTTTTTTGTGTAAAAAAGACAGTGTCAAAAACTGCAAACAAGCGGATGCTTGAGAACCATCAACGAGAGAAGGAGATTCCCAATTTCCATGTGGAGGATGTTTGTACGCATTGCGTTCTTGAAGAGTGCCTGATCGATGTGAGCAGTTTTATTCGTCAGCCTTATCCTCAGCGGTTATAATAATTTTCTAATAAAGGTCAAGTTATCCTAAATCCTGCTTTAAAGCGTAAAACATCTGCTCACGTTGAAATATAAACGGACATTAGAAATAAATTTTGAAATCATAAATAAAAAAGCCGTAGGAAGACTGTCGTGTTTATTGATAAAGCCGACAGTTTGTGAGAAACGTTTGTATTCGTGGTGAAAATATTTTTACATGGAACTGACGCGGTATTGTAGTTTTTAAACTCTCTAGTATCAAACAATTTTTAGAAAAGTTTTTAATAGTTTTCTCAAGACGGTAAAGCTCTTGGGATACGACGAACGTTGAGTTGTTCAGGTTTAGTTACAAGGGCTTGATTATGAGTTTCACAAGTTATTCAACGTTTATTTTTCTTTATTGTAAAAACTGAGCCTATTTCTCGTTGTACGTATCGTCATTTTTTTGCTATATGTGCTTCGTGTATTTTGCTGTCGTAGAGATGATTTATGTCCCTTAATATCAAAATGCTTTCTGACAGTTACTTAATATTAAATTTTGTGTTATTTCTTTTATAAGAATGGCTATGGAGGTGAGATCAAATATTATGGGCGGATTCTTACATTGGAATAATGGAAGTGTACAACACAAGTTCTCTGGGGAATATCTAAAATTTATTTTTATTGCTTTTTACCTTTTTTGCACTCACGCCTATTAATTTTGGCAGCTAAGTTCTCCAAAGCGAGATGGATGATTTTCGGCAAATTAAAACCTGCAGAAGAGCGGAGTTTGCTGCATCTAGATCGAAGGCTTATACAAATGATTGAACGCAATACGAGCTCTTTAGGCTATTAAACTTTCAATGCTCTAAAAACTCATTCAATGAAAATTTCCGCTATTTTCTCATTTAACTGGTTCAGGAGAAATGATGCAAGTTGGCTTCATTTAAGCCCAATTACTTCCAGAAAAAAATGAATTGTTTATATGTTTCAGCTCCTTTTTTAATTTTTTAAGGACGTGATTCTAGCTCCAAATTCTCGAATTTTGTCTTTTGCTGTTTATTGTAATAAATTACAGGATCTAGGAGAATAATTTTTAGAAAAGACAAACGAAACCGCGAACATTTGTACCTTTAAACTGCAGGGATGATTCACCTCTAAACAAAATATTATTATTTAAATGCCAACCTTTTTCACTCACCTCTCGATGGCGTGTCTATTAACGTTGCCGGGACATGGTTTTTTACAGTAAGAAAAAAAACCAGGAAATAACCGGCTGTTCTTTTATCCCAAGGCAGACCGATCAAATAGATAAATGGTGTCTTTTATAAGATAAGGTTTACAAGGTAAGATACACTTCATTTTCCCGTTATTGGAACTTTGGCATAGACATTTGTGCTGAAAGAAATGGGTATAGTTTAACAATTATATTTCACTTTCAAGCATAGTAATAAAAATAAGTAGTTACATACCGTCAAGACTATGATAAGCAAACTTACTTTTAAGACAGAAGCAAGTTTCTCTCTCGCTCTTCCTCTCACTCTCACACTCACTTCCTCACCTCTCTAATATTTCCTCTTAAGGCCATAAATTCACAGACACCGAAAATGCATAGATGGAAGAAAGAAAACCCTGAAAAATAACATGTACGTGAGATTTTTTATTCCGACAATTTTGAGATGTTGCCGTTACAAAAGATTTTTTGTAACGTTCTGTTTTACTAAGGATAGTAATTAATATTCCTGATCTTCCTGAAATTTGGTATGCATTCCAAAGAGGGTGGCATGGATCATTTACTTAAAAGGGGCATTGTAATGTTAACCTAATCAAGTTAAAATTTGACCGGTTAGGGTATTGTGGCATAAAATCTTCATCGATTCGATTAGTTGACTTGATACAGTTGTAGTTTTAATCAATGTCAAAGTCTCAAACCAGGTTGCCAATTTTTTTAGTGTCGCGGTGCGTCTTGTTGCACAAAGATGCTACATTTTTCTTGAACCAAGTAGAGCCTAATTAGGTTAAAAACTGGACGGTCAGAACTGTAAAATTGTAAGAAATGTTGCTGAAGCTGTTATATATAAAGTTCATGGGTCAGTCATGCGGGGGAAAAAGGTACACAACTTGTCCTCACCTTCTTCCTCATTCTGCTTTTTTGTAGGTTACTTGTATTTTTTATATTCCTATAAAAATACCAGGTAATTGATTTAATAATGGATCCATGTGACTGCTGTTTTATTTATCTTTCTCTTTTCCTTTCTCGTCGGCAATAGTGAAATCTTCTTTTCGATCACCTCCCCAACTTCGAGCTGTATAAAGCGGTTCATTTGATGGAATATGAAACAACAGGTCAAAAAGAAGGACTTCATTTTTAAGATTTAAACGACTTAGTTTTTTTTTTCTAAAGTGTAGGCCGATAAAACATTTTTATTGCTAACAATTCAATGACGTTCCTTAAACTTATCAACATAACTTAAGAGATATAAAACTCATATTTTTTTTTAAACTAGACACATTCATTTCAAAGAAACTATAATCTTGCATAAGCGTGTTTGTTATTATAAAACTGTGTTAAAGAAACAAAATAGTTGTACTTATGACCGCTCGCCGCTCCTTCTCTCCTTGTATAACTTGATTTTTTAGGGGGATAACGCTACCATTAACACAGTCTTTCTAACTAGACAAACTGACTGTATTGGAAAAATGTGTAAAGATAACTATGATAAATGTTGTAAATACTAGTCCTACACAGTCTACTTTATCAAATCTGACAAACCGAAAGCACGCATTGTTCTCATTTTATCTTAATCTTTAGGAGAGGTCTTGGATAAAATCATTACAATTTCGTAAGCGCTTTAAAAACCTTGCAGATACTGATACTGCACAATAAACGAGACAAAATTTATTCTATACAAATTTAACTTTAAAAAAACACGTCTAAAATGACTGATGCTAAAAAAGTAACAGTATGCTATTTTACGTCTACTCTTTTAGAACCTCATAAAGCAGAGATATTAGTATGCCCTTTATACGTAGTCGTTAAAATCATCTTTTTACAACAGACTGCTCGCTAATTTCGAGCGCAAGAAGAACACAAAAATCTGCCTTTCCGCTCTTTTTGCCATAATCATTTGGACCATATTGTCAATTTGTTTACTTTAGACGATTTAGTCTTTTATATCAATAACGTTCTCTTTCTTTAAAAAAATGTCAATACAGTTTATATCACTGCATGTATTATGAGTCTCAAAGTTTCCATTGTCATTTCCATCGCCATAACAACCACTGCGCATCATCTTTTAAACATTGACATCATTAACATTACCATATTCATAAAAATCATTTCCATAATTACACCGATCATCATCAGTGTTATCACCACAATAACTCCCAAAACCAAACACCACCACCACTTTTTCCAGTTATTTCCAGCGCCATCTGTTTCAACAACAATCTCTTTTACTCAAAATGAATTCCGCGAAGATGTTCCTCTATTATGGTAAAAAATAAAGGGGAAACTTGGCCTGTGCCAGATCAAGAAAAAAAACAGGGATGAGCGCTGAAGTCCTTTCACCCACTCCCACTGTATACACAGAAGCGTTGGGTTGAAAAGCCACACCTTCGTCAAAAAGTTCGGTTCTTTTTTTTCCAAACTAAATGTCCAAGGTTGACTTAATTGGCCATCATTTTGTAACAGTTTACATTTTCAGTTCCAAATAAAAGAAATATCTCACTGATGTAAAAGAAACATCACATGAAACATGCAAGGCATCCCGTTTTCGATGAGCTTTTGTTAGGCATGCTTTATCCTACCCCAGCTTAACAACTGATTTGCTTTTTTACCCCTGGGTCCCGTGAATAAATTCAAGTCTCGTCTCCTGCGATTATCCTGTCAAAGTTATGGCTTACACGATTAAAGTGTCAAAACAGAAACTGACAGCTGCACAGGTAAATCCTTTGATCCTAATATTTCTGACCCAATCAATGCAATAGCCATTTACCAAATGTTTTGCTCCGAGGGATTTAACCGTCACTATTCTCTGAATTAAAATACAGAACACAGAAAACAGTTTTCATGTTTCTAAACTTTTTTTTTTCTCGTGTCTTCCTCAACTGTATCGATGGCATAGACAATAGATGTATCTCCAGCTTTCATCGCACGCACTTCTAAACCGTTTTGTATTGTGAGATACAAGAAGATAGGATAATACCTGTATAACTTTTATTTGTCAAATCGTCAGAAAAATTTGTTTTGACAGCATTATCATTATTGGGACAAACAATTGCAGCACAAACATAGGATACACATTTATTGTATTTATCATAGACTCCTTAGGCAGTGATCATGTGTAGAGAAATATCTCAAGGTCTTTCTCCCAATAGAAATGTTAATTCTGGTATTGAAAATGAGATTAAAGCGAGTAGTATCGCTCCTGTTTGCAAACTTCCCCCTTGCAAGTCAATTGCTTGCAGGCAAGAACAATAATTTTGTGCTCTATAATCTTTGCCAGTTAAAATTATCTGGAACACGATTCTGTCAAGTTTGTTACATTCACTTTTTGAAAAGGTCAAGGGAATAAAACGACAAAAAGTGATAACCTCTCAACTGACATGTAGTAAAACTTTTATAGGTGTTTTTATGGATGCTTTTTTTTTGCATGTGTTGAACTTTTGACATTTTGTGGGCTTACACTTACATATTACATTTCTCACCTATAGGAAATTATAAAATTTCATGGAGCAGACCTTTTTATAGTTGTATCGACAAATTTAAGTAAGAAAAAAAAACGATGCTCTTTCGCTGTACGTTTTAACAGATTGAGAATCTGCTTGAAAAATGGTGTGGTAGTTAAAACAATTTCAACTTTCTTATTATTCAATTTTTCACAATAAAAAAGAGGAGAAAACTCCTAAACTCTGGAATGAAAAATCGTTAACCAAAGGAAAGTTCTGTGAATAAACAATTCGTTTATTTGAAAATTTCAAAGCATGCCTCTCATAAACATATATCACTATCACTTGCTCACCCACCCGTTATCCAGGGTCGTTTTATGCTGCATGCACTGTCGCCTTCATCATAACTTTCCAGCACTCTCTTTTTCGGTTGTGCTGAAAATTTCTGTGCTGTTTGTCCTCGTCCAGTTCTTAATCTTGTTTAAATAGGCTGCTTTTGGTACTCTTCTGTATTTCTTCCCCCTAAATTTTCCTTTCATCAATGTACATTTGTTTCGGCAGATATGTCCAAACAGTTTAATTTTCTTTTCCTGATTTTTCCAATAGCTGGCATTAGACTTCTACTTAGGTAATAATTGATTCGTGGGTTCGATTTTCTCCACAACTTATTCTGAGAAGACGTCTGTACAACCTCAATTCTGCAGAATTTGTCTTTTCCTCGTTTTTTTTTCATTTTTTTTACAATTCTGCTCTAAAGTGATTCCTTAGTTATTTGATATACTCACAAAACGCGAACTTGTTAATTTGAACAGTAGTGCAAAAGGTGGATATCATTGTTTACTCCAAATTTTTACGTTCATGATGCTTTTATAACTTACCTGAAATCTCGCATATTTTATAATTGCATTCACACTAAATATGTTATCACTGAGACATTAATACAACTTGACGACGCTGAAAAGAAAACTACGGTATTGACTATCACTGAACGAAAGAGTGCAGCATAACCAAAAAAGTTGTTTGTGCGTGTGTGAAAATAGGTCATTGTATTGGGCTCAACCAAAAGAAAGATGCCTTCTCAGCACCTTTCAATTGAAAAATACAGTAAAACTCAGTAAACTGACAAATAGTGTTTGGCGTATAAAACATTTCGCAACAATCACCTTTTATGCTGGCATTGATGCCGATAAGAACTTGTCTTAAGCTCTTGCTTTACAAGCAATAAACTCTAATTCCCTGAGACCACAAAACCCTTTATATCAGATAATCTTTCTAAAATTTCAAAGCAAGCTCTTATGTCATGTGCAAATGTGTTTGCTTGGCGGGTTCTAAATGTCGCATTAAAACTGCCTTGTTCCACCTAGAGTTCTCATACTTAAAAAAAAAGAATGTGGATTATAAATTTAAATTTGATTTCAGCATACTATAACTCTGTCATAAAACCTGTGTTTTGTGACGCTACATGTATAGTTATGTTATTATCTCCGTGGCTAATTCAGCCAGAAGTGTTGTTTTTCTTTTCACACTTAAAACAATGGAGGGTTTGAGCTGGCGTAATGCTGATGTTGATTACTTAGGAATTGGAAAGACATTCCATGTACTTTTGGAACCTTGTATTCAACCTTTTTTAAACACTTGTATTAAATTAAAATTCTAAGCTTCTTATTTGTTTGAGTTGGAAGTGGAGGGTGTAAGTGTTGAAGGAAAAAGGACGGAATAGGGAATCATCTGATTGCATACGTAAAAGTAATAAACATAATCCGCCTACGCTTGAATAAAAAATGAAGTTTTCAACAATGCTGAAAATGCCTTAACAACAAAACAAGATCAAAATAGTTATTCCGTCTTAAACAAAATACAAAAAAATCCACCTAGCCCAAATATTTTTGTGCAATGACTTAAAATTCTATTCCCAGATCGTTCGTCTGCAACATACCAATTTGATGAAGATATGAAAATGAAACCATGTAGATATCAAGTTGTAATCAGTATCAATGTAAACGCAAGTATTTTTTCTTTTCTTTCCATTTGCGCTGTATTAGACCCATTAACGGATATGTAAATAAATCTGCATTGAAATAGTCTTTTTTATTAGTTTTAAGTTCATTTTACCATTAATTTCAAATAAATTTGTTACCTAGTCAGAAATGTACCGCAGCCAGACTCATTATCGAACCGCACGATTGACGAGTAGGGTTATCACTTGCATCTCACTCTTCTGTAGTAACTGCCTTCACTGTAATGCACACAGGTTTATGGCGCCAATGCAGTTTTACTCCTCAACAACTCCTTCAAAACACATTCTATTATTACTCTTATTATATTTGCCATTGATAGTCTAATAGTTAGCTTGATACCGTAACTTGAGCGTCTGGAAAAAAATATGATTCTCGACATGAAATTAGATTCTAATAAAACAGGTAGGAAAGAAAAGCTTTCCATGTAAATTTGGTTTTTACTTCAAATTTGCACAAAAAAGTTACTAGCTTGTATTAATAGGTATCCTTTCCTGAATGTTTAAATTAGTATTTTTAACCTGATCTCTATCATTTAGGTTGTGAAAAAATCTAACTGGCACTTTTAAACTTTATCCCGTATAGCCTGAACATTTTTTTTACCAAAACATTATTTTATCGAAGGAGTTGGTAATGATTATTAGCAAAAAACACTTAGCTGGGTAGTTATAGGTACAGCACCTTATATCTGGATCTATGACTGTTTAATCTTTTCAGCTTTAGGTTCTTGAGAAACACACGCTAATCTGTGCAAGGTCATAATGCATTTTCTTACATACTTTCTGTTTGAAGGATGATTTCGGCACTGACCGTCAAAAAAAAAAAAACAAAAAGCAAAAAACAAACCCGTACTGCAGTTCTTGGGGTTTTAGGGGCGATAGAGAAAAAAGCATTTTATTATAAAGGGGTTTCCTTTGTTGCAAAATCAGACCCTGATAATATTTTACCCGCTAATTGTAGCCTTCATTGGCTGAGTGTCATGTATGTACGTTTGTTTTTCACATTCAGAAAAATGCATTACAACGCGTCCAATCCAGCTACTCAATAACTTATGTAGGAAAATGCATATCTCAAGCCCCCTTTTAGAAGGAATTGATCTTAAAATAATTGCTTCCGGGGAAATTCTCAATGACACCAATGAGTCAAATCTATTGATAATAGCAATAATTTCCGCCTGTAAGATCCAAAGGCACTTCTAAGAGACTCAGTCAGGAAAGATTTATTTGTTTTTACTGCATAAAATTCAAGGTCTTCTTCTGCTTGAAAACACATTCAAGACGCAGCCCTAGTTAAAGTTTTAAGTTAGCCGGCCCTACATGATGAGATTTAATACATGGTTGAGTTTGAAGCTTAAAGGAATCCAAGTTCCTAGAAAGTTTTTTTTACAAGTCCTATGCAAGATTTTGTTTAAAAAATTTGATAGACGATATAGTAATAAAATGTAAATTTGGAAAAAAAATCGATAAACGATGAAGCAGATCATATAGATATTTTGCTTCTCTTACAGAAGATCAGGGGCGTGTGTTTGCTCCGCGTGTTTTATATTTCTTGTAATCAATGAAGTAAGTAAAAAACCTGACATGATGATATGGAAATTGAAAGTATACGTATATATTCTGATTAGACAAACCCCTCTGGACCCGAAAAAATGTATTCCATCCAACATTTATATAAAGCAGTAACATTATAATGAAAAAAAAGGAAAGGGACCAAAAACTTAATTTGTCTTGGCCAAAAGTTTATACTAAATAGGGTTTATCTTAGACGGATTCTACTTTGTTTTTTTTTCTATCTCGTATCTGTTGAAGTCAGCGATAAATGTTGAAGAAAATCCTGATTTACTGGTAATTTTGGTAAGCTAAACAAGTTTTCAAAAATTAAGTCAATTGCTGAAAATTTTGATAACTTGTTACAAGTGTACGTTTGAGCCTTGTCTTGGTAAGACTGATCGGCTTTAGTTGCTGGGAAATTGTTCTTTATATACATGTTTACTCCCCCTCCTTCAGGCATGATGGGGAGTGAGAGTTCTTGTCAACAATCTAGAGTGATGCGATTTCACTGCTGCTCCTCTGTGAGTTCAGAAAATCATTTATTTAATAATGGTCTGTTTGGTAACCCGTGTAACGTGTTTAAAGAATGTGCACTAATTAAAATTCGCTCATTTTTTTTTCACTTCAAACTAACTAGATTACAAAACACATCGATATTTTTATCAATTATCTTTATAAACAGTATCTAAAACATCTATTCCGTGCAGTCATTTTTATCAATTTCTAAACGGAAATATGTGATACCAAGGCAAAATTTTTAAAGGTATTTTACCAATATTGTTACGACACAACAACGGCTCTTTTTCCATTCAAAATTGTATGAACGGCGAAGATAACGGTATAATAAGGTCCCTATTTCCATTACCCAACATTACTTATCCCAGCGGACTCCGATTAGTAGGTCTAGCGAAAAGTCTGGTCTCTGGTTCGAGTCAGATGGGGGTCACTGGATCGATGGTAATCAGTAAGAGGGGCTCAGGACATGGCTACATCTCGTGGACAAATCCCTGCTGTAATTACATTTCGAGTCTATCTGGACTAGACTTGTGTGATGGAGTGTAGAGCACCAGTGGGTCAATAGCACAGATAAAACAGGAGCAACGTGGCAGAGTGGTTAGCGCGTCGGACTTGAGATCTGGAGGTCGCGGGTTCGATTCCCTATTATGTCATGTTGAAATTGCCTTGGGGAAGCAATTTACCCTAACTTTCCCCATTTCACCCACCTTTAAAATGGGTTGGAATTTGTGGAATGTTAGTATTTGAGTGCCTAACAGGCTGCCGTACTGTAATGCTCTGAAATGTGAGTTGAATTTGTTATGGTGTGTATAGCCCTGCTGGGGTAAATATGTAAAGTCATAAGACTGCCTTCTGCGGTGGAGGACTCTAAACATATTTATTTATTTGCTGATTTCTTTAATAACGAACAAAGGGAGTTAACGCCTTTTAAAGGGCACTTTGCAACCGTTGCGTTTCCATTATTACAGATTCCAAGTCTTGAGTGCATTTTTTGGTACGGTACTCTAAAATCTAGGCTGATTTTAGATCAACCATTCAAGGAAGTTTTAGAGCAAAGAAAGAGATATTAATTTATACATCCTATAAAACGAAATAAAGAAATCCTCCTCATCTTGTCGAATGGAAATATAATTATAGGACGGTAATTTTACATCATAGCCGGGACCGTACTACCGTTTAAAAAAAACTATCGTATGTCCACTAGGGACAATTTTTCAGGACAGCCAAATACCAACAAAGATTCACTCAAACTTCATTCATAAGACAAATTTAGAATAATTTTAGAATAATGTCAACGCAAGAATGTGTTGGGCTAGAAACTCTGACCTGGATACAAAGGTGGGCCTCTTTTCACTCTATTGTGCTGATACAAAATATCCGATTTTACCATTCCTGCAGTGCCGTTGTTGGGTAGTGCCTTTTGAAAGTCTTTAGACTGTATTCTAGAACAAAATGCTACTGTTAGCTTATCTGGTTGTTATTTTGTATTTCTGTTTTCATTTCGTGAAGAGGAGCAAGGCTTTAATGTAATGTATAATAGTTATTGGAAAAGTGACACAAACTGCAAATTTTTGGGTTATTGTTATAATTGATGTGTTTACAACTTTGGCATTAAATTGCCTTACATCCATTTCATGCATTTATAATCTAAACAACAATAAACAGAAATCTGTCCTAATACTTTTCTGAACATTCAGAATTTTCAGGCTTATAAAATCACTAAAATAGGAAACGATTACAGAATCCAACTCACATTACGTCATGATGCCAATAGACAATAACATAATAATAATAATAATAATTATAAACAATAATAATAATAATAATAATAATGATGATAATAATAATAATAATTCTTTATTCATCCTTTTCAGGAAATTTGGTTACAGACGTATGCTTAAAAATAAATATTGATATAGAATTTTATACATAAATTTGAAAAATGCAAATTCGACCAACAAAAAAAAAACCATAAATATGAGAATAACCAAACATATTTCACATGCAGAAGGTGTATCACCGACTTCAAAATTCCAATATATAAATATCACAAGATAGATGAAACAATTATCTCGTCTAAAAATTCATTTCCAGATATATAT
>BMAT01012850.1:147183-158875 GCA_019649035.1 Elysia marginata
ATATCTATATCTATGAGTTTACAGAAGGTTTCATCAAAAGCTATGATAGAATTTTCAGAATATGTCTTTGAAAGAAGCTCCGAATAAATAAAAAAAAAACGATTTTCATGTAAAATTTTTCTTGTTACTTTATTTCAAAAAGCCTGTTGCCTCACAGCGTATGAATAAAGGAAAACACACAGCAAGTTTTATGACAATCTGACAGTAATTGCAGGGAGAAGTTATTCTTTGTGCATGCACATTCACAAAACAGACAATTTTGAGAAAACTACAAAATAAAAAAAGAACGAATTATCATTTTAATTTCTCAACAAATCATAACTGAGAACAAAATAATTTTTTGACTGGTTTAGACGGATAATCATGTTGAAGGATAAAAAATATGAAATAAATGTGAGAAACATACTTTCTTTGTCTATAAGACTCAGGGATTTAAACCTTCCAAAAAACGTTCGCAAGCAAAGGCAGGCTACAGCCAAGCAAAGAGGCTGCTTCAACTCATCTACCCCTCTGCCGCCCCCCCCCCCCCCAAACAAACCCAATTTCGCTTTTTGTTCTTTCCCGTTGTCCCGTTCTCTGGGGGAACATATTCCTTATCTATAAAAACACTTCCCTGAGGAGCAAGAAATCAGGCCTCCGGAGACTCATATTGCTTTTTTTCGTTTCTCCATTCTCTCTAAGGAATAATATAATTCTTATCTTTAAAAAATACTTCTCTTAGGAGCAAAAAATTAGGCTGCAGTTTCATGAACTGAAATTATAGCTCCATTCTCAGGGGAGGGGGGTATTTGTTTTTTTTTTCTTTACTGGTATTGTTTTTTTAACTCGTAAAGTCTCTCTAATTTCTTCTAAAATCGACTCGCTGCGAGCTAGCTTAAGCATATTTTCTACAGCTCCAAACTCCGATCCTGTCTGCGCAATAATGACATGTCAAGTTCAACTTGCAATGTTCAGCCTCATTAGCGTCTTCCATTGGAGCCTTTTTTGCTAGGGGGCATGTCGTAATTTACTGGAGGCAAAACTGCGAGTGGGATCAACAGCCTGCAATGATCCCTTGGCTGTCAATTTGGTGAGTCTTTTTTCAGGCCGCAAACAGATTAAATGAAGATACACGCTTTTTTCGGGAAGACACTGATATTGATGTTCGTGTACTTTTTAAAATTTCTTTATACTTCTTTAGCAACCAATAAGCACAGACACATAAATCTTATATGAACAGCAGATTAAAGCAAACCAAAAAAATACACTGTTTCGATTAAAAATTTTGAGAGCTGTTTCAAATCATCTTGATGTTTTTTTTAGAAGTTCTGAGACATTTGGTTGACTAAATTTGGTACTTATACACACTGCCTGCTTGGTTTGAGTGCTGTACCTCACAGTAGAAATCCTAGATGTCACCATCCGTATTAGTCGTAGTAAATCCTCGTTATCTCAACTTGCTTTCTTTTTTTTTTTAACCATACAATCCACTCATGCTCTTTTCAAGGACCAAGGTGGAAAACAAGGATATTTTTTTATATTTTTCATATAATACTGAGAAAAACTGATGTGCATTACAGAGCACTGTAAGACGGTCGTACGACAAAAATAAGCTTGAAACTGAGTTGCCTTGGGTAGTCTAAATAACAGTTTTGCCACATTCCCTTTCTTCGAGTTTTAAAAACTGCTTCAACCGTTTTACAACTTCATCACCAAGAACTGCGCTCATTTCTCAGCTTGAATGTACTGAGGTGCAAAAAGAGATAGAAAAAAAAATTATACTAACCTTTATGTTTCTGGTTCATCTTTTTTATTGCATTTATTACTGGCTTTACTGATATAATTATTCTTAATTTTTTTCCTTTTTATCACTGATACCCATTCAAGTTATCCATTACGGCTTAGGGAAACGAGCCTGTCGTAGTCTTGTGTAACGTTGCTTGTACATTTAATGTCTTGAGACAATGATAATCCATTTTTTAAGTTAAGTAAAAACAGGCAAGCTAATATAATTAAGATAATTGTTGTAAATAACTCACAAACAAGTAAATATTCCAATATTTAGTTCTGCATGTCCAGCCCTGAGGCAGTAAAACTAGCAGTAGCACAGCCAGTCAGCAAACATCGTCCGGCGGAAAGACAAACAAGCGGAACTACGTCATTATTCTACAGAAAGTCACACGACAGAAGAAAAGCGGGAATCGCAGGAGGCCTGCCGTGATTCACAGAAGATCATTTGTCAAGTCTGGCATTGGCAACACGAGAACAAAATCAGGGCCGAGTACTGTGACGAAGGGCAGCAATTTTTGAGAAAGTGAAAAGACAAAAAGTAGGCTAATACACAATTATTCGAACAGCGTATTGAACTATAAGCTTACTCTTCGGCTTTTATTAATTTAATACGGTCATTTAATACCGCAAGTGTTTTATAACTTACAATGTGCATGATTATAGCCTATTAATGTGTTATGTTTGTGTTTTGACACCTTGGATAAATTTCAAATCTTATAACTTGATCATATCCCATAAACTTCTGTAGGCCTATATTAAAATAACCTATTCCTCTTTGTATATACATGTACATGAAATACTTTGATCAGGTAATCGGCCAGCTTATGAGGGCATTCTCCACCAAAAGGACAGTGAACTGAAAGTAAATACATGTACTTCAAGTGAGTTCATCAATCTTCAATCTAAGGCCAAAGAGTTTGAGAGCGATTAGGATTGCTTTCAAGATAATTTTCCCTCTTTTGTTATCCTCGTTTTTCGCTTTATCTCATATCTGTATTTATCAAGGCTTCAACTAGCTGTATTTTGTATTAAAAAGGGGCTTGAGGACCTTGTCCCCTGTATTGAATTTTGCTAAGTGTAAGCAAAAACACAACAAAAATAAAGATGTGCCCAAAATCCCAAGAGGACAAAGGAATAACGGAAACCTACCATCGACTTGCACGTGGGAGTAGAAGCGATACGGGAGAGGCCGCTAATAAGAACTGGGCCCAACCCAATTGGGTTCCATTAGATCAAAAGAAATACGAAAAAAAGATGTCCAAGAGAGAGGGGAAAGGCGACAGTTAGTGTGGAAAATTGAGACGAGAATTAGAGAAAGAAAGACGCAAAGAGGGGAGAGAGACAGAGAAAGGAGAGAGAGAGAGATAGATAGATAGATAGATAGATAGATAGATAGATAGATAGATAGATAGATAGATAGATAGATAGATAGATAGATAGATAGATAGATAGATAGATAGATAGAGGCAGAGAGAGAGACAGACACAGAGAGAGATATAGAGAGACTTGGACAATGTTGGGGAGAGTAAGGGCGGAAAGTGGAAGGGGGTATAAGAATCTTTAAAGTGCAAAAACGTGAAGCAGATAAAGAGGGTGTATTTTTTATGACAAATGATAGATAATCTTATGAGCTTGCGTTGCTAGCTCTGCTCTGTTTTTTTCGCACTGTTAAACGTACCTAGGATTATGAAGCTCCATCATAAGTTGTAAGAAAGATATTTTAATAATTTGAGAAAACAATGCATACGTATTATGGCGGAGCAATTCGTCCTACTATAAAACACAACAACTAGCCTACAAGTAAGCATTGTTTATTTCATATTCATTCTCATAATTTTTCAATAATATGCTGCAACGTCATTATTGCTTGTACACGAACGTTGACGAGGGCTATGTGGAAAGAAATATTCAGAAAGGCAAGTAGTGTGTGGGTGATATACCACATATAGAGTGAAAAACGCTTTTCAAATCATATTATGGGTCAAATACTCAAATATCACCTCTTTTAGAACCCTCTCGTAGACTGGATCGATGGCTACTGCTAAAATTCTCAGTCATTTCGAATTTGTGTGAAAGGTTTTTCCATAAACATGTACCTTTACTGAATTTTTGGTTGATTGGTATTTTAGTTCAGTCACCTGGAGATCATCCAGGGGTAAAAAAAAAACTCAAATGGGGGTTGA
Source organism: Elysia marginata (assembly GCA_019649035.1). NCBI lineage: Eukaryota > Metazoa > Mollusca > Gastropoda > Plakobranchidae > Elysia > Elysia marginata. Next base: position 151,137 of record BMAT01012850.1, read on the forward strand.
CTGTGCTAAATGTTTATTTAGCCGTAATAATCATTTTGACACATTGCAAAAATAACCAACAACAAATAAACTATCAACTGATATGTATCAATCCACATACAAAATTCTGGGTGAATATGTTCTAATTTATACGAGTTATTCAATACATATAATCCTTGACCTGATTTTGAAATACAAAAATGAATTCTCTTAGAAACATACTAAATAATGCCGTATTTAGTGGTATAAGCAAAACCAAGTGCTCCTCTTTTTTCTCCTGTGCTTTCTATTGTGTTTTTGACCCGCTTCGGTTAAATAATTGGATAACTTAGTTCTTTTGTTTCTTGATGCTATCATGCTATACGGTGCGATACATTGACAAATAGAGAATAACTACTTTAAATAACATTTGTGTGGTTAAAAAAACTTTGGCTAATAATGTACTTTTCAATAGGTAGGCATGCTGTGAGTAAAATTAATAGAGCATTACTAAACCCTCCGCTCCAGAGAGTCGCGAGGGAGCACTTCCCCATTTCCAGTCCATATGGGAATGCCCAGTGTCACCACGTGGCAAAAAATTTTAAGCTCAGCCTCGTGGTGTGGTGACTTTGTTAGTTGTTCATTTGCTATTCTATTCTAGGGTTTATAAGGTACAAAGGGAAGAGATATACCGAGAGAATGGGATCAGATTGGGTTAGAGGGGAAAAGAGAGAGAGAGAGACAGAGAGACAAAGCTCTTCTTTAAATGTCAGTAAATAGGGTGTCACGTTGCAAGCAAAGTGGAATAATATCATGTTTCGTTCTTTTTGAAAGGTTTTAGTTTTTCTAAAATTGTATACATTGCTATGCAAACAGTTCCTTTTTCTTTTTAACTATAGTATAGTATTGTGGTTGTTAAGTTATGCATTGAAATAAACGTATTTGATTGCGTTGAAATGTCTATTTTTTTCCATAATGAAAATGAAGTGAAAAAGCTTTGTTAAATTTTTAGTAAACTGCAAATTCATTTCACTCGCCTGGAGGTCAGTTAGGGGTCAATATATGTCACTATACAGACAATTCATTCTCTTTATTTTATCTGTAGTATTGCGATTGTTAAGTTCAAAGCTAAACAGGACATCACTTGAAAGCGTTGAAATCTTGATTTACGGGCACTATTATATTTATGTTAAACTGAAAGGCTTAGTAGGTTCATTAAATTTGTTGTGGATTGAAATTTCATTTCAGTTTCTTGAACTCAACCTGGGGTCAATAATTACAAAGGTCAATGCTGTAACTGTTCCCTTCATTTAATCTTGTACATGTATTGTTGCAGGACCTGAGGAACAAATGCAAACGCAATGTATTGGTTTCCTAGTTTTTTAAAAGATAGTTTACAAAAACAAAACTAAAAAGGACGGTAACTCATTAATTTCAATTGTGATATTTTTCCGAGGCTTTTTTGCGTGCAAGTTATTTGAATCCTGAAAAGTTTTTTTTTAAATATGTTTGTTTGTTTTAAATAATTTGCAACGTATCGAATACTAACAAGAGTTTGGAAGTTTTTATCTTACAAAATGTATCAACTTGCATCTAACTTTGACCTCTCTATCATTCCCAGAAGGTAATACATGTAAATGTATTAAAGTTCCAGTCGAGCAAAATTGATTGTTTTGAATGTGTTTCACGGTTGCGTCAAGAAATTACAATTTTTTTCAAGAATCCAAAATGACTGATTATTTTCAGACCCCACTAATACTAATAGTAATACTAGTAAAATCCCTATAATGTCACGTATATATGGGTGATAGATCAGCATCACCTCACAAACCGACAATCGCTACTTGTGTGTGTGTGGGGGGGGGGGGGNGGAAATCTTAACTCAACAGGCAACATAGCCCATTCCAACCATGCATTTACATCAAGATTGAAGAAGTCGATCGTCTGACCAACATCCCCGAGGCAACAGAGTACAAAAAAACTTGTTATATAGGAAACAATATTCTTTTAAAATTTGCGGACTTGCACACCCGTAAATTGATGGGATTGCAGTATAGATCCGAAAAAGGCATGGTTAAATTTTTGGTGGACTCAATCGGCAAAACTGTGTTGCTCGGATGACCAACTTTATTAATGTGAACCCAGAGTAAGATCTAATCAGCTCTTGGTATCATAAATTCACCTGCAGTAGACTTACCAAGTGGTGTAAACTTCAAAGTGTGACAAAAAGCACTCTTGGTATAGACTTTAAATTTTTTCAAATATAAGTACTAAATATATAAATTATGTACAGAAAAGCTAGTCCTTTTTTTCTTTCAATTTGAATTTAGTCTGCATTAGTTTTGTGCCAAGGTTTTTTATGTTATAACTTATAAAACTAAAGTAAATAGGCCTTTCATGATACCTATTTATTATTCAAGTGACTAGCATATATTGTTTTTCCGTCTTGGCTTTTCTTCAACTGAAAATAGTCATTTTACTTTTCAGGAACGGGTATCAAAATGAAGTCGGAAGCTTGCTCTTTAAAATACGAAACTGCAATTAGCCGTGTTCATGTACTGATGGTTTGCATGTGCCATGTTAAAAGGGTAGGTCATTAAAACAGACTGTGTCCACCCTAAATTAAGTATCCTCTTTGCGGATCCCGTCTTGGATTTATGGTCAGATAGTCGCCTATTTGTAGATTGCACCACTGTGGGGACACGATGCGCTATATAGGTTGCCAGTTAATATTTTTAAACTTCTAGGTTTCACCAAAAACATTTAATATAGCCAAATTTGGGGAAATTTAGAGACTAAAATTTTAGCTCTTTTGTTTACAATGCCTTAAAACAGCTGCTTGTATATAACCTCAGAAATGTGTAGTTTCAACAGTATATTTCTTGCAAAAATGTTTTGAGATGACAGATGGCAGATTCACGCAACAACAGTAGGCCTACGCGGCTATCTTATAGAATGATTTGCGAGAAAAAAATTGGAACTAATGCGAGGAAGAATGGATGAGGAAGAATGGAGAGTCTCATGTTTAATCCGGGAACAGCCCAAACATAGTGCAATCACTATAGCGCTACTACTGTATCTACATTTACAAAGGCACATCTAGTAGAGGGTTTCATGATTCAGCGTTTTGTTTTGTGTTTGTCGAGTATCCACTCCCGGGTATCAAGAGCTTTACGTTAGATATATTTTAATGTATCATTTGCCACCCTGAAACTTTGTTTTCATGGTAACTGCCTTATTTTGGAGGCAGTTTTGCAACTGATCTATCTTTTGTTTAAGGATACTTTATTAAACAGAGGTTTTGTTTTGCCTGAAAAAGCAAATCTTGTCTAGCAACACTGCAAAGATGTCTATTTACAAGTAGAAGATTTCAGATCCATTATAAGCGTTTACTTTACTAGGCCAACATACAGAAAGGGACACAAAGGCATTCCGGAAAAAAATAGTAATGCAATTTTCTTTGTTATACAGTGTATTAACTACCATAAAAAAACATTAATCATAGAAAACAGATTAATATCTTCTGCATTTTTTTATCTGAAGTGAAGATTAATTTTTAATTACATTGTAATCGAAGGAGTAACGCAAAACAAAACAAAAAACCCTGAAAATTGAGGGGGTTTTTTATACTCATTCTTTACACCTCTCATCATATGGCCCTGTTCACAGTCTCCTCAAATTCATTCTATCATTCTCACTACATTGGAACCTTTCAATTAGGAACCACTCAATAAAGACCAACCCTCATGGGTGACATTAAATTTGATTTGTCCGCTTACATAGGTATAGTAATTTAACTTCTGAATTAACCCCCCTCCCTTTTTTATAAGAGCTTTTAACACCAACATTTTTCAAGGTCTTTGTTCAGGGGTCCTACTGTGTTTTTTTCTTAATGTGCTTGCAATTCAATTTCAATGGAACAATGTTTCCTTGCCATGTCAGTCTTAACCATATCAGTTATTACCCTCTATTCACCAGCACGAAATTTATTCTCATCATCATCATCAATGAAAAATGCTGCTTTAGTCAAATCATTTTGCATACATTCAACGAAAACTTATGTTAGTCAAAAAATGGTTTTATTGAAAACATGTACATACATTCCTGTATGTTGTACTAACATTTTTTCAATGCTCGTACACAGATTGATCATTACCTATATTTTTTTAAACCTTTGTGATCACAACATTATTGTGATTGTTTAAATATTTTTAGACGCTAGTGGTAAGGAATGGGTCACAAATATTGGTATATCAGGAGCCTGGCAAAAACCAGTTCAAGAGGATACCGGTCTAGCAGGACTCAGGTGACATGGGGTTAAAACAAGTTTTCTTTTATCAGTTAAATAAAAAACAATGGCTGAGTCAAATGCAAACGTCAATTCATTCCCATTCAAAATTTTTCCAAGAGGCAAAATGATGAAAAAAAAATATAATAATAGAACACATTTTGCTATAGACATTTAAGAGGGTTTATGTGCATTTGAACACAGGGATCAGTTACCAATTACACAGCCCTAGCCAGTAAACTAAAAAAAAAAAATCAAGTTCTTTCCTTTATAAAGCCAAAATTATTCTGCAGCAATGACAATGTAATATTTCAAACGCGATGAAGAAAAAAAATTTAGATTCAAATTAGCCAAAACTTTAATTACCACTTAACATTGCTACATGAGGAAAAAGTCTGACATTTGAGTATAGTTTAAAAAAAAAGAAAAATATCTGAATGATCTAGCTTTGAATTGTATGGAGCTGACAGTTCTATAGCACACTCTTAATCAAAATTAAAATGCATCTGTGAATGTGACGATTTCCGACCACCAGTTTTTATATTTGTTTATGTACTTTTCCCTCAGTTTTTCAACATTTTCATGTCTCAACTGGACTCAACTAAAAACTTCAACTTACCATTTTACAACCTGTTAAGCAGATTCTCTATCTTCTTTTTTTTTAAATATTGCTATATGTTCTTTTCTTCTTTTCTGCTAGTCCTTGGTGTTCTCTTTTTTCTTTTCCACTACAGTTCAGTTCAGATATTTTAAAACCTATCTAAACAAAATTAACTTTTAAATTCTTATTATGCATCATAATCTGAATAGGGTTTAAATCAAACAAGATTTTGATAACTCAGGTTTGAATTTTGTGGTCTAACTGTGTTTCTTTATGCGGTACTCTTCCTTTCCACTATTACGTTGAACTCTTGTGGAAGCCCATTATATTTGATCATCCCAGTCAAAAGATTCTATGGCAGCTATGTCATCACAGGTGAGAGTTTCATCAGTGGCATCATCCCAGGTGAGCACTGCATCAGTGGAATCATCACAGCCAGGCTGTTTTGTCTGTGCTTCATCAAACCTGATTTTTTTAGTTGGGGTGGTCTGTATGAAGTTTGTGATACTGGCTTGTCTTTTGGCTGGCGAAGTTCTCATATCTTTGCTGTTTGGAAGTTTTTTGTTGTCATGAGACTCTGCAAAAGGGAATAAGCATTTAATAACACAACCATTAGTTGAAACTACTATTATACTCCCAAATGAATCTGCATTCATTGTAGCACCATGTTAACTTCAAAAAAGCAAATTTTTTTGTACTATTAAGACAGGCTAAAATAGCTAACACCAATATGTGTTACATATAAAATAGATACACGGTAAATAAACAAAATTCTGCAAACATAAAGAACTAAGAAAAACTTGAATCGGAGAATTTTACATCGCTGATTAATCTTGGGGCTGAATTCTTTGATGCCAAAAGACAACACAAGTTCATTTTCTTAAGTCACATACTCTGTATTAGTGTACTTTTACTGTTTACAGGGTCAAAACCTTTCTTGCTTTGCCATAGGAGAATAGCCTAGGTCTCAGCATATTTATAAAAACAAAACAACATCAACAACAAGAAAAAACACATCCTGAATGCTAGAACTAAGATAACGAAACTCTAGAATGCCATGTTTATCATCTACATGATATCATAAATCTTTGATTTTCACATAACTGATAATATTCAATTTTTTTCTTGCAATTGGGCTTACAAAATCAAATATGGAACCCAAAAAGTTTACATTCGTTTTCTCCCAACTTACCCAAACAACTTTCAGGAATTGAGGCAGACACCATATTTTCACTGACAGAACAATTTGGAACAGTTGCATCAATAAAATCAGAGTTGAACAGATCCAGAAGAGTGCGTTGATTTGGGTCCTGTAGGTTTACAAAAAACCCCACAATAATTACAATACAACCCTTTCATAACCTAGACCTTTAACTTTACTCATTGATAAAATTTGAATAACAACTTAAGTTTTAAACTAAAACAAATTGATACTTCAAGCAAAAAACATTCTCAATTTCTGGACAGAGTGCGTTGATTTGGGTCCTGTAGGTTTACAAAAAAAAAACACACAATAATTACAATACAACCCTTTCATAACCTAGACCTTTTACTTTACTCATTGATAAAATTTGAATCACAACTTAAGTTTTAAACTAAAACAAATTGATACTTCAAGCAAAAAACATTCTCAATTTCTAGACAGCACTAATAAAAAATAATTTTAAAGAAATATAGGCCCACCAGAATTCTTTGATTATGATACTTTCAGTTTAATTACAATCAGTTGCTTTACTTTCATTTAAAAAAGAAAAAGGTTATTACTTTATTATGCATAAATGATAAAAAGTTCATTTTACGGTTTTCTTGTACATTTTCAAGTGTAAAATACATCCTGGTTAAAAAAAATAGCTTAGGAACCATCCCGGTTAATTTTTTTTAATGTCCAAATTCACTTTTGCAATAGTATTAAGATGTGTTTAGTTCATATTGTGAAATACAGAGAGGAAAGACCTAAATAACAGTTTTGGAAGATAAAATAAAAAAAAGATTTGAATTTTCAGTCATTTACAGTCATTATCTTGGTGTCTGTATTTGAAAAATCATCCTTAGTAAGTCCAGCTTTCCCAAGAACGTCCAATTTGCCTTGAATAAGAGGCCTGGGGGAAAAAAAGATTATTCAAAAAACTTTTTTTCTCAACAATAATGCTATAAATATATATACACCACAGACTTCTCTTTCAATGCAAAAAGTATAAAATTATTTACAAGTGCTTATTATTCAAATGCAATCAAGTTGCAACAAAACATTCAAATCATCGATTAATTGATCCATTTTCAGTACATGTACATAGTTCTGATAAGCTGCTACTAAAGCGCCAACAGATAAGCAGGAACAAAGATGCAAAATAAAAAAACAAGAGTGGCAAAAAAACAGTACAAGATGAATCACAAGGGGAAAAAATAGGAAGGGAGGGATGGGGTGAAAGAGTGAGATAAAGACAATCCAGTGTGTGAAAGACAAAACTATAAAAGCGAAAATAAAGCTCATTCATACATAAAAAACATTTTAAAACACTCGGATGGTATGATGTTGGAAAAAAAAAGTCTTACCAAATGTAATCATCAGCTGTGCCGTGAGCCACGAGGTACTGTACACTTACAGAATCCTTTTGGCCTATGCGATGTGCCCGATCTTCAGCTTGAACCAGGAACTGTTTTAAAAGATCACAAAAACAAGCAACAGTTAAATCAGGGTTCTTGCACCTTGTCAAGAAAGAAATTCAAGTACCTTTCCAGGACTTTTCAAGGACCAATTCTCAAATTCCAGGACCACCAGCCGATCAACGGTGTAGTTTCTTAAAGAGGCTGAGATTATTCATTGTAAAAAATGTGTGGATTGAACGCGCATAGACCCCAGATAAAAAATGAAATTTCATAATATACGTCCAT
>BMAT01012850.1:245575-256680 GCA_019649035.1 Elysia marginata
CGTAGAGACATGTACTGTTTGATTGTAGTCTTTACGGTTGGTTTTAGAAGTTACAAAAAAAAAACCGAAAAAAAAACCCAAAAAAACAAACAGGTTTCAAGGCATTAAATTTTCTGTTCATCAATTGCAATAAAATGGTTTTGCTTTTATTTTTGCTTACAATTACAAGAGTTAATCAATTTGCCTTAGTGACATTAGTTTCTCTACTTTGGTTGTGAAGTAATTTTTTATATTGCTTCTCATTTTGTCATTAAATGTGCTGTATTGAACTATTAATATTTTATAGGAAAAAAAAGAACAATTTATAAAAACTTTGAAACGAACTAGATGTATATTTATAAAGACAACAGTCATACAATATGTATTTCTACATGTACGTATTCATGCATTACAAATTATTTGGACGATTGCAAATTAATCAAAAGGGTGGTAATTACATATTATTTGATTTTTGAGCACCAAAGAGCCGTTGAGCATACAATTAATATTATTACTTAGCAAAATGTGTACAGGCGTATTTAATCTGTCTATTATTAGAGTTACCGTTTCTTTTCTATTATTAATTTAGTCTTTTTCTTGAAACAATCATTCACAACATATTTACACATTTTCCGCCTTGATATACGGAAAAAAATGCTGAGCTTTTTAGCTATCACAAAACCAAACGACCATTCTTTCAACGTCAAGATACTTAAACTTGACTTAAATTTTTTTAAAGTCTTGGTATTAAGACTTCGTATTATAGTCACAGTAAGAGTCTAGATTGTCCTGTAAAAGTTGAGGACAGCCATCTTGACATGATAAGGCCTGACTCTTTTTTTTTCGCAATGAAGCTCCAATGGTGTTATTTTGTTAAACGAAAGCTTTTGATTAACTGCTTAAAAGCACTAAAACCCCAAAGGTAGGTGTCATGTATCTACATAATTATTGTACTTGTTCAAATGTTGGTGAGTAAGATTTCGTCCCTGGTCCTGACACTGACACTGCCGCTCCTTGTGTTGACACTCGTCACCTGGTGGTCTCTGTTCTGCTTACACGACAGCAGCTGGCCCAGCTCGATACGGAATTTTTTGCCAGACAGAATGTAGATGAAGAAATTGGAGTCGTAGTTGATGCTTGCTAAAACCTGCACGATCGAAAGACAAAAATGTGTCCTATATTGACCGATACGTAGGTTTAATATGGTAGCGGTAAGTGCAGAGTAACATGGAAAATGAATATTATTAATACTTAATTTTTTGTTAAAGCAAGAAAACTATTGCAAATTTACAGTATAGGCTCTACTTCTCTAAAAACTACTTTGATGAGTCCACTTGATTTAGAATAGAAGGTGCACTTCAGGAAGTATTGAAAAGAAAAGGTTTTTGACATTACTGTAGTGTAAATGACTAAGTTAAACTAATGGATGATGTTGTAGAAAACGGAGGCCGATTCTTGTCCATTTTCAATCAAAATTTCATTTATAGTGAAACTTAACTAAGGCATAATTCTAAGTAATCTGTACAGTCATGTATAATCGGGTGGGCCCCAAAAAAACGTCCTTAACTTTGTCACCCTTTAACTTCATACATATTTACGGTATTTACATGAAAATATACACACAGTAAGTCAAACTATTTATGTCAAGGCGAGTGAAGTTTTAGCTTCTGGCCTCTTAGGTTGACAAGATATCTGATTATAGGTAACATGCACCTCAATGTGAAAAAAACCAGTCTATGAAAACCAGCGTAATCAGTTTTTCAAATGACCTGTAGAACCTTCTAGGCGAACAGGTCTAACTCTTTTGCGCCTTGTTGCAACTGACCACAGAGGTGTACATGTATTAATATACCTTTGTGCAATTGACTTTCTAACTTCCTTAATATCTATTTGTCTCCAGCACTCCTTTATTTTTGCTTCCAGTTTATTTTCAGTGATAGAAATAGACCGTCCCATGTGGGCCTTCTCAGCAAGCGAGTCCCACATTGCTTTAGTCAATCCGATTCAAATCTTGAGATTGTGGTGGCCAGTCATCTTTGGCAATGAAATCGACTTCTTGATCTAAGATAAAATTAATTGTTGGGTTGCACGACATGTGTATAAAGTAGCACCGCTTTGTTGCAGGACAAGGTCACCTTGCGGATAAAGTTTGTAACATGAGGGAAAGGTCTTTTTAAAACCAGAGAGATATAATTCTCTGAATTGACCTTCCTAGTTTTGGTATCAAGGAAAAAAAAATCTCGGTTTGGCTATTCCAGCACACGTCAGTAGAAACCATGACTTTCTGCGAAAACCGATTCGATTCAAGGTAAAGCCGTTGCATAGGGGCGTCCAACTTCTTTTTTTCCCGCAGACAGCGTCATTTGTCTATTTTGGCAATCTCTAGAGTGAATTCTCTCATCTTCGAAGATAATTTACTTAAAATTTTCTTCAGCAAATCTGTTCGGAAAGCGTCTTTTCTCTTTCCAAGTTTCCTTTTTTTGTTTCTAATCTGAAGTGCGTAAGCTTTGTGCTCTCGGTGTGCGTAGCGCGGATTGCTAAACAGCTTTAGTGCGGACGTCGATGTGTGTTTTTCGTGAGTTTCGGTAACTTAAAATAACATCTATTGTTTCGTTGTTTATGAACAGATTTCGTTGATGTTTTGCGTGATGTAGAAAAAAATTGTTGATTTATCATATGCCTTAATTATATAACAATTGCACACATAATTATTGTCAGGGATATAGCGCTCTTATGATGGGAACGTTTTTTTTGGACCACCCGATATATGCAAAATGGTTGTGCCTCATATAAGGTCAAAATAATTCTCGCCCTCTTGCATAAGACAACAATTTACATTAGTTCTTACAAATACTGTTTCTAACTAAGCCAAGTTCAAAAATATTAATAGTCTTTTTTAACTTTGATCAAACCCCTGACTTACATTTATGAAAAAGGTTATACATGTAGTTATATAGTTGGAAAGTTTTCTAAAATTATTCCTTAAATATGTATCCATAAATAGATAAAAGCATTTTCATCTAATTTTCCTGTAAAGTATTTCATGACTTACATATCAACGTCTTGAAATCTTTTTAATCGTTATATTCTACAAATTAAAATAATGTAATCCTAACTATTTTAACGAGTGGTCATATTTATGCAGACATTAAATGTGTTATTGTCACAAAATGGTTTATAATTACATCGCATGTAAATACACATGTACATGCATTTTGAACGGTATTGCGTATTTACTTGTAAGACCTCCAACCAGGGTAGAGATCTGATGAAGATTCCAGATGCGGCATTGCCGTACTTCGTGGCCAGGACATGCAAGAAGATGGTCAAGCTGACCAGAGGAATACTGGTCAAGATGTAGGTTAACGAGATGTAGACCATCATGCGCGTCGTCTTGCTTCGCCGTCGAGAGTCCCCTGTTCGTAAAAGTCAACAAAATAGTAGGGTTAGCTTCTTTTGTTCTCACTTTTGAATAAATTCAAAATGCAACCATACGCGCATGTCACTGCTCCACAGTTAAGGACGGGCGTCAACAGTTTTAATGTCTTCACTGTCCAATGGGTATGGTTGCGATCTAAACAAAGTTCTGGACTTTTAAAAATGAATGTGGCTTGTTCGGGTACTGATATCACATGTAGACATTATGCAATAATAGGCTACAACGTCGTAGGCTCTGTCTGATTGTAAACTTACTTTTGTAAGCCATTGCTGAGGTCGACGCGACAGCTGCCACTAGGAGAGATGGATCTACAAAACAGGGTAGATCAATTAGCTCTGGAATTTATAAAAAAATAATTTTCGCAAAAACTTCTATCTCTTGGTTTTTCATAATAGCCTTTGTAGTCACTATTTAAAACGGGTTCTTATTCTTTAGATTTTAGGTACTGTAGTTTTAAGGATGACTGAATGATTCGTTGCGCTTATAACAAATAATTGTAAATTTTTAAAATTAAAAAAAAAACCACACACATAAAGACCAAAAGCTAGCATAATGAAACAAAGCTACCTGCAATGGTACTCAGTTTTAACATTGACCCTGTAACAATACTTGACACTTATGGTTAATGTATTTTTCCTTTAAAGCATGGATGACAACTATATATTCGCTAGATGTCTTTTTCACAGTAAAGTTATTGCCCTTTCCCATTTCTCTCTTTTAAATATCTCCTAAAATTCCATCACGCTTATTCGTAAAATGCCAAACTGAGTTTGCATGTTTTGAATTAATTGAGTGTGTAAAACCTGCTTAGCGTTTATATTTGGGCATAGTTGATAAAGTTCCTTTATTCGATACAGGAAATACAAGCGACGGTAAAGCAAAGGTATCGATAACTTGTAATTTAAAACCATAAAATCAAGCAGCCCACAGACGAGTTAAGTGTTTTACAATTTGAGCGTTACGCTTTCCTGTGTCTCCTCATCTATCAGAAATAAATTAAGTTCCTCTTAGGCGTGAGAAAGTTGCATTATCCAATCATATTAGCTGTAAAGGTCGGATGGACGGTATAGAAAATCCAAAACTCGGAATTCCTCAAGTGTATCTTTACAAATTATTAGATCACGTCTTTTTAGACTAGTTCCAAAGGACCCCTTCCTGTGTCAGCTATGCTACACACGTCTTGTTAGTCTGGTGAAAGTGGACACCTCTCTGTGTCAGTTGTAATACTCACGTTTTGTTAATCAAGTGAAAGAGGACCCCTTCCCGTGACATATTTTACACGTGTCTTATTTATCTAGTGGAAGAAGACCCTTCCCTGTGTCAACTATATTTACATACGTCTTTTTAGTCTCTTGAAAGATAACCCCTTTTCGTGTTAATGGTGTTATACACCTACTGTCTGTCCAGAATATGAGGGCGCCTTATAGCGTCAATTGTGTTACAATGGCCTGCCACAAAAAGTCTTGTAAGTCAAGTAGTAACGACATCGCGCTTTTCGTTACTATTAAACACTGATTCTACACCTCTTGGTCGTCTAGTTTAAGAGAATATCTTCTCGCATCAATTGTGTAACACACTTTGTCAGTCTTGTTGAAAAGGACACTTTCCTGCCTCAGTTGTGTAGCACTTACCTCTTGTTAGTGTAGTTGAAGAGAACAACTTCCTGGGTCAATTGTGTAATCCTTACCTCTTGTTACTAATGTTAGTCCAGTTGAAGAGGATACCTCTCCGCATCAGTTGCGTAACATTTACCTCTTGCTAACCTAGTTGAAGAGGATACCTTCCCGCATCAGATGCGTAACATTTACCTCTTGTTAACCTAGTTGAAGAGGATACCTTCCCGCATCAGTTGTGTAACACTCACCTCTTGTTAGTCTAGTTGAAGAACACTCTTCTACGTGGGTGGCCCTCTCCACACTGACTATCTGAGCGACCACGCCCACGTTGGCAAGAAACACAATAAGGATAGGAGCAGTAGAGTGCAGCACGAACTGGTACAGGTAAACATGCAGAGACACGTACATGGGACCAGAGCCCATGCAGGTTGAACCCGTCTTGCCGACCATTCCCAGCCTGGCGAATGGTGAAAATATCTTTAAGTTTCACAGAATCTAATTCATTCATAATCATATCGTTATAATATACACTGAAAAAAATAGCAAGACGACAACCATGACGACAATGAAGGTGATCATCATATTAATTTGATGCTGCTTATGATAATCATTTATGATGTTGGTAATGACCAGAAACTGACTATGCTGGCGTATTGTGATAAAAAGAAGATTATTTCATTTGAGCGTTAACACTTTTATTCTAATAAAATAGATTTTACGTCTAGAACTTTATCATTATGGTGTGAAAATATTATTTATTGCAAAAATGTGATAGGCTTTTTTAAAAATAAAAAGTGGAACATCGATTGTGTTACAATGCATTATTTTACAGTGTATTCTGAAAATACGCATGTTTCTTGTGGAGATCTGGTAAAAAGTGTTTTTTTTCTTGATATGATTTGATGAAAAACATTTATTTATTTCCGTAAATCTCGACCCTTTTAATTTGAGATAGATCTGACAACACTTTTTTAAAAAGAAAATATCGTGTTAATCGTTAATCGCTGTTAAGAGTCAGTATAAAACGTATAATACTTTATCAGATTATCATCAAATGCATTATTCCAGGTTGATGCGATTAAAATGCATTCATCACTCAAATTAAAACTTTGATAAAATTTGTTTTATAGTCGCGAATACTAATTTTTTTAGACCAGACAAGGAAATAAGACTAAATGTAAGTTGTTTGATCGAATTGCTAAAACACTAAATCGCAACTAAAGCTGTAGCTAGAAACTATCATTTTGAGAAAAAAAATGCATTTTAGTATAATTGCCAAGACATTGAATGTGTTATATTTTTGACAAATTGAACGGCCGGTGAACGGGGTTAAATGAAATGTACCCTTATATGTAAAGGTCTTTTGAAATCCTTTTTCCTTCTAGATTCTGATAACCTTTAGTAGACTACCTAAAGTTCTTATATATTCTTATATATGCTTAAAGTTCCCAGAGTACATCTAAACTATACGGTGAGCGGTCATTTCCTTACATTGGCCCCGTTACCTGGAACAAAATTCCCACGTCAGAGAGGCAGTCCCCAACACTGGAGATGTTTAAAAGGAGACTGAAAACTTTCCTGTTCAAGAACTTTTGAATCTAATGACTGACCGTTCTTTTTTCACTATTGACATATTTAGGCGTGCGCGCGTGAGATATTGTGTGTACGTGTGTGTGTGCCCTGTGTGTAATTTACGCGTGAAAGCATGTGATTGTGAACATTAATTTTCCTTCTACGGTACTTTTTTATATCATTTCTAAAGATGTTATGCGCATAGACTTAGAGCATTCTTTTTGAATGGGTTCAGCTAAAGACTTGTATGCTAGAGTGCAATGCGCACTATAAATTCTATTTATTATTATTATATAGGAAACATAGAAGAATCCTTAGGTTAAAAGTATGACTCCATCAAATTTTTTATTACATGTAAAACATAGCGTAAAAAACTTCGGCCATAGAAAGTACGGATACCGGAAAATCTGAGTCGCAGACATGACTGCTAGAAGAGAGAGAATGATGATAACGGCGCCTTTCTGGCGGAACCACATCGTGCCTGTCCTTGCGAAGGGCATGCAGACCACCCAAAGGCGTTCCAGGGCCATCACCACGATGAGCCAGGCGGACATCAAGTTACACACCGAGTCGGAAAAGTTCAGGATCTGCAGTAGAGAAGGTGTGATTGGGTAAAACTAAAAGATCGGGAAACACGACCCTGAACGTAATGATGCATTATGTACGGATCAACAAGATTTAGCACACCATGGAGAAAGGTGAAGAAAGGAGACATAGACAGAGAGAGAGATAGAGAGAGAGAGAGAGAGAGAGAGAGAGAGAGCGAGAGAAACGCTCACAGAGACACCCTCACAGGGAGTGACAGCCAGACACAAAGAATGAGATCCAGATGCGGACGCGATAGAGATAGTAGGAGACAGCAGGTGAGGCAGTATAGGTAGATAAAAAGGAAGATAATAAATTCATCGGTTAGCTAGGTAGATAACTTTTGAATCATCAACTTCGACAACTAGCATAGAACTATATAGAAGTTCATGACTAGAATAAAAAGGCTTTTATAGACTGAAACAGCAAAACAGTATACACTTGGCTTAACAAAAGACAAAAACAAAAAGTAAGATCTCTTAAATCCACGCTGCGCTTACTTTTATAGTCTGTACTGTAAAGATTAACTCACACGGATAGGAAAAAAAGTTTTTTTTTTTACATATTTACCTTTTGACAATAATTTTCTTAGACCCGCTATCTTTTTCCTCTTTACGATTTGTCTAACGTGAAACTACTGCACCTAGTTAATTCCTATGCTATGTATCACTATATAGATACAATGATTTGAAATCTTATCTAAGTCTCTTAAATATTTAATACGGCGCAATTGCACAAATAAATTGTTTTATGTATCGCATAAAAAGGTAGGGTTATGTTAAAAAGCTGACAAAAAGTATTTATCCTATAGTATGTTTAAAACTGAATTTTTTCTTCCTTCTTTGAATGTTCCTGAAGATTTGCTACGGATAACGCCACAAGTATTCTGTAAATTAATAAATATTTTGATATTCTTAGTCTATATTTAAAGAACGCCTGATAAAAAACCAAAAACCAAATCTGGGGAAAAAACCTGAAATAACGAAAACAGCTTTACTCAGCAAAATATATGGCAAAACCAACTGTTTAACATAGCTGGGCCATTAACATACGTAAACTTAGTCAATGTTTTGTCTCTCTCATAGATATGAATCAGCAAGAAAATATTAATCACCTTACAGGCTTCGTCTGAAAAGCCATGAAAAAGTCCATTTTGATGAAAACTGCGGATGAGAATTTCGTCAATAATATGAATTTCTTGGCTTATCAGAACGAGGCTGTGGATAAAATAGAGGAGAAAAATTAAGCGCATTACTCATTTTAAAATCGAATTTGCACAATATTAAGCGAATTATTCTTTTCAGGCTTAGATAATCTATTTATGCAGTTTTCTTTTATAAGGTTGGATGTTTTGTTTGGCTAGTCTGAACCATAACGCTTATTTTTTGTCTTTTGAAAAAATAACCTTGAAACTTTCTTGAGATTCAATTTTTAAAAATTCTGATTGGCAAACGAAAAGTCATATTATCTTTGGCCAGAGGCAATTGAGAGAGCTTTTTGTTATCTTATTCTGAGTTATCCCAAGCACTAAAATAAAAAAGTGCCATTGCTTTTTGTAATCACATACAAGAGTTTGAATTCCCTTCAAATAATTATGCTACAGTGATACAGTACATGTACTTATTTCCAATTCATTCTCCTGGTAACAGTATCATCATTCAAATTTCTAATAGAACGATGGGACGTTCAGCACTAACAAAATAGGCGACAATTATTGATTGGATGGTTTTAGTCAGAAAACTAAGTAACAGTCAAATAGGTACAGATCTATGCAAACACTTGCAAATTACACTGATCTTTTTGCAATTGATTTCAACTTTTTAGACTAGCGTGCACCATTTAGACTGCCCATTGCATAAAGACTAACTTCACAACCACTAGATTTATTGCACTAAATTCATGAAACACCAGACAACAAACCCGATGGCGTTGGTTCAAATCACCTGTCAAAAACAGCCAGAGCGCTGAGATAGTGAGAATAAGATTTGGGTTTGAGCCTGGGTGTCTTCATCACGATGAATGTAAGCGAGTTGACGACAAGGCCAACCGCCACTACCAGGTGGTATGTGATCACTTTGAACTTCCAGCCCCACATGGGTGTTACCAGAACAGGCTCTACGAAATGGGGATAAAAAAAAAGAAATGACAATACATACTATAATGTAATAAGAAAAAAAAACACGTATACAAGATTATTATAAAAAAAGGGTAATGGACTGAGTGACAGGGATAATGTGGGGGAGAGAGAGTGAGATAAATATAGAAAACGAAACTAATGGATTCGTTTACATTAAAAACTAACACTATAAAATAAAGAGATAAATGAAAGCAATATGAGACAATTTTATCACCCCTGAGGATAACGCTCCGTTGTTGTACTTTTAACTTCTAGAATTGTAATTCTTTTGCTGTTTAATCCCTAGGGTACTGAAACACAAGGTAGGTCAACCCCATGACGCTTTGCTTCGTTGTGATTATAGATCAAACAGAGTATAAAAAATGTACTGATTGCATCTTGCAAAGCTAACGTAATGAAATGAAAATTTTCTGAAATTTACGCTGCTTTAAAGACTTTGCTTCTGTTTCAAATAACCATGTGTGGTTGGAGGATCACAAGCACGGTGCTGCCCTTCTGTGTTGTTAAATTACAGTTTTTAGCTGGCATTTTTTGTGTTTATTACGAAACGAAGAGAATCCAAACATACTGTTATGCATTCCAAGAATAAACTCTCAATCCTTAAGTTTATTTTCGGAATCACAAAATTTGCTCGAAAATGGTTAAATAAAAAAGAAGGTAAAGAATTACCGTACAAAACGTTTTTAGCATACATCATAAATATTACGATCATTTTTAAGACCCCCAGGCTTTTTTTGTAAAACAAATCTACTTGTATGGATGTATATTTTCTCTTTAAAATTGTATTCTCTTTCAGTTTATATTACTATTCCTTACACTAAAACCAAGGACATCCTTTTGCAGAGGGGAAAGGGGAGGGTAAACATTAAACTTGTAGAAACTGCCGATTGAAAAGTTATGGTAGAGTTTAAAGAACCGAAAGATTTCACCAAGTCTCACAATTCACGTAGATGGAAGCGGCGTTGCGTTTTGACTCAAAATTTATATTAGGCTTCGCTTCACTTTTATTAAAATTAAAATAAACAAAATACAGCCAGAAGTATTATTGGCTAATTCTGTTTTCTGTGCATCCGTCTCTTGTAGTTGGGTCATTAATCTTCTGCTATGTCTCATCAAAGTTTAACCTAGGTATCTAATTACTTGCCTCATGGTTGATAAACAAAATCAATCATGCGTACATTTAAAGTAACTTTTTTTGATTACCGGTTTTGCCGACCTAGATAAAATAATAATTCAAAAACTTCATTTCAATGCTAAAATAACCTCAACTATTATGCAAAATCATTTACTTAAAACAGAGTGTGTAGGTGTGTATGAGTGTGTAACCACCCTTTATGCCTCCTCCTTTACGCCCATCTAAAACTACTACATTTGAAATTAAGATTTTCATAATTTAGACCAAGAATAATGCTCAATTAACTCAATGCTCAATGGTTCTTGCAATATATAAAAAACTACTGTCTCTTGAATCTTATATTTTTAGGCAGTCATTTAGCTGAAAATCTCAATTGAATTTACCGTGTATTTTTTCCATTCTTACACATTGCATTCTTTTTCTCTTTCACATATATACAGGTTTTATTATCATTGAAGTTTGAAATATTCATCTTTTTTTTTTCAAGTGTACATGAAATAAAGATTTCGAATATATCATAATCATGAATGTTTTATGCTGTCGTTCTTTGTAAGTCCTGTATTTAAAAAAAAGCCAATAAATTCAGGAGGCAGTCACCAAAAAGTTAAAATAATGACTCTCTTCTCTAAAGCCCCATCTTAC
>BMAT01012850.1:269505-285145 GCA_019649035.1 Elysia marginata
ATCATTTTTCGGTAAAATGCAGTGCTAGCTCTTCGAGAAAAGCTCTGAATTTGATACAAGGGCAGAAAAAGATACTTTCCCTATGACAAATATTTCACAGGGAACTCAAGGGAATAGCTTTTGCCATAGCAAAAAAAAATGATTTTAACTAAAGGGTTTGGAGCTTAAGGAGAATCTTTTGAAAACATTTATTATCGTTTTAACCCATGGCTATTATTCTCTAAGGTTTCGCGAATTGTATTTTATCTATTTCCTCCTAATGACTCCAATATCAACATTTAAAACAAATTTCAGAATCTCTCTCACTTTAGGAAAAAGTCGTCATGTTTGAAGATCATCGTGGCATTCTTTGAATTCTCGTATATTTCTTTCACCTGCGACGACAGAATGCAAAATGTTATGTGTTTACCCTTAAACGAAAATTTGCTGCTCTCAATATGGTGTCACATTTTTTCTTTACAAAAAAAACCCAAAAAAAAACAACAACAACAAAACAAACAACAACAACAACCGAAATTTATTTGTTAAGATTAGCCACTGAAATCTAAAACAATTTTTAAATAACCCCTGGAATGAAATGCCCACTGGGTATGTCATTTAAAGGATTTAAAAAACATTTACTTCTAGTTTTGCCACTTCTGGCACATGTATGGGGGATTGCAGTTTGTAGTGTAGTTTTTTGGTATAGTTTTTAAATCAAACCATATATATTAGATGATATTCATACAATTTATAATACATTATTATCCTACAGAATTTATTGGACTTGATAAACAATTTGGTAAATTTTGGCATGCTGGATATCACGCACATTATTCGTTAACATACCCAAGCTTCTTGTCTACGTAGAAAAGGAAAGAAGACAATTTTGTTAATTGTTAATTGCGGCCACAAACAAAGTGCGAAGCACTAGTCTCACCGGAACATTAGCCACGATAAAAAACCCAACAGAGTGCGCATCAATATTTTATGAAGCTACTTGGACGATAAAAGATCCCGTACCTCAAAATGAAATTGAACTTCCTGTAAAACTCAGACAAAACAAATGAAAGCGATGTTAATATCATAGCGGAAAATAATCTCTAGAATTCGAAGCGATGTAGTCTCACCAGTTTGTATACCCCTGGGGCTTAGGTTATATTTTGTCTTTTAGGCTGGAAACTTGGAGTGGAAAGCAATTATTGGTGAGCAAGAACTTGCCGCTCTTTTACAGTCATAAGTAAATCGGCTTAGATATAAAAGGTAACAGTTTGCTTTATTCTGACGTCAGTATAAAGGGCAAGGAATGGCCATTTTTCTTTAAATGTCATGTATACTAGGATTGCTTTGAATAAAAATCTATGGGGCGTCTCTCCACTATTTTTAACACTTATTACTTGGACCGGATAGGCAATGTATGAACTGGTCAGGTCAGCCTCAGACAGAGATGCATGGCGACAGAAAACTGATTCTTCTGCCCTCAGATCCCCCCGACGACCCCACAGGTCGAGGGACTGAGTGAGTGAGTGAGTGACTTGGAGCTCTGCTGCCTACAAAGTCCATCAGTTTGTTCATCCGAAACAATGCGATAAGTTCTAAACACGTTAAAAATTAGATGTAAATAATACTCTTACCCAACGCCCACTTACGCTTTTCAGAGTATTCCGTTTATTAATTTTTAGGTGTTTAATATCTTTACTGTGTGCTAAACGTCGCATTCATTATCCATTTTCAGGAGAACCAGAAAATTTTTGCTCAATTTCATAAAATATTTGACTAATGAAGCTATTGGAAATGCTCCTTCTATTTCAAAAGGAGCCGTTTTCTTCCTAGAGCAATAAATTTAAAAATCCATTTACATTCAACTAGAAAAGTTTTGTTTTAGTTATCTTTCTTTCTTCGTCTTTATCATAGGTACATTTTTATCTAATTTGTTTTTTTTTTAAATTGCATTCTTAATTCTTATGTATTTTTACATAATCAAAAGCGTAGCACTTTCTGGCTTTAATCTTTTGCCAATTTGTGTTTTAAGCGCTTCATCGCTATGCGGATGAGTCATCGTCATATGAATGAAAGATTTTAAATATTTTATATATGGAATAAGCCGTGGAGAGAAGTAGGCTTCTATCAGGAAATGCTGGAAATGACTACCCTTAGTATGATTCGAGCCTTCGACTTATAGCAGCGTCGTCACTCACCGCCTTGCCACTGAGAGAAACCTAGCTATATACCATGTCGCCGCTACACTTCTCAAAAAAGATTTTTGAGACGAAGGTCCTTGCATAGACTCTACAGCCGCTGCGCAATCATCTGAATGAAAGATTTGAAAGGTATGAAATGAGCAGTGGAGAGAAGTCGGCTTTTAGTGGAAATGCCCGAAATGTCTGCCTTTGGTATGATCTGAACCTACGATCTATAGTAGCCTCGACACCCATTCCCTGGCCACTGATAGAAACACAGCAATATAACATGTCGCCACGACACTTTAAATATTTAATTTGAGTTATCATCATATTTACATAAGATCTGTTAGTTCCTTATCAACAGGCTGGCCACACGTCTCTTACAAATTGTATCGTCCACAGATGTTTGGTTGGAGAAACCAATAGGCGTGTGCGATAATCATTTAATAGGAGACTAATTCCATCCATTCTGTAGCCTTTATAGACGCCATTACGTCAGTAGTGATAAACCAAACAAGATTATTTTTGAAAGTACACATAGAGTTATACCGCATCAGAGGACGGCACAAGTTCATTTCCGCAACTACCGCAAGCCCATTTTGATAGTTCAGCAATGGATCCCGTTGTGTTAAGGTGGTGGAGGAGAAGGAGGGAACGAAGGATAACACATGTAAATAGACAAGACATTCCAGAATATTACACTATTTTTGATAATATGAAGAAGGACGATAAAAAATTTTTAATGACATAAGAATGTCATATACATCGTTCAAGTAAAGTGTTGCTTGGCTCTCAATATCACTCATTATGAACAACCTTACAATAATCTTAGAGCAAATAATGATAAACCACGAGGTAGTGTTATCGCACCGTTCTCATTGACGCGCTCTAGCTTAGAAGTGGTCCGATTGTTCATTTCCCTTTCAGCCGTCTTAAGGCGCTCCTTTTTGTTTTCTTTTCCTGTGAGTTCGCACTCACCTAGAAACACAAAGGACGTTACGACGGCATAACGGCTAATCGACACATGCGTAAACCTGTGTAGACAACAAGTATATTTTTACAATGTTCGTTTCCGATAAGGCGCAACGGTACAACACAGCTTATGCGGTGTAATTTGGGCCTTACAGTCATGAGAGATTATTCACCAGGATGAGCAGTCTGAGGTAGTCACGTTTGTTAAGCCTATATGTCTATAGAATAAAAAAAATTAAATATTGAGGGGGTGGTGGGGAGTTGTTTTGCGTCAGTACATAAGTTCGCATAAAAGATTCTGGAGAAATTCATAGCTATTTCTCTTGAATTATAAAACAGGATATTGCTTATTTGGTTCTATCTAGTGAATTGAGGAAGATGGCTGGACAATAAGCTTTTGCTGAGAAGCCATTGTAAACTTCCCTGTGTCTCCTATTTTGCCCTTTACTTGTTGATAAGCTTCCGAACTTCTTTGCTGATCTCTCGTGTTCAAATAATACGAGTGGTGCCGGAAAATTCCTCCCTCTTCGACCACTTTTCCGAAACAAATCATTCTACAGTAAAAAGTTGTACACGAAATAATAGTTTGGAATATCTGCTTTAATAATGAAGTCGTCTTAATTTTTTCCAATAGTCACCGTCTATGTCAATATCTTTGCCACTACAATGAACAAGTTATTCAAACGCATCGGCGAAAAATTAAGCTGATTTTTATCCGCATCAGGATACTCAAATGGTTATTGCCTTCAGCGTAATGGCTCATGTTATTGTTCTATAAATTACAGACAAAGAAAAAAAAGTCCGAAGAGGCTAGATCTGGACTATAGACCACTGGTAAGGCGAGGTAGGATCTCCTAAATTCTGAGTCGCACCAAGGCATGTTGAGTCTTTCGATTGGTTGAGGTTCTAGCGATGCTATGGTGAATATTGACATTCTTGCCTCGAAAGCGATGTGCGACACACAAATTGCAAAGAAACCTGAATGACTTCAGAAACATTTCGCTATATTTACATAATGATTTTACAAAATACTTAGTCCACTTTTAGTTTACCTTATGCTTTGCATCTGTTGTAGCGGCGAGTTGACCACAGCGAAATTTACCTTGCAGACTTGTTTTGGGTTATTCGTCACCGCTCCATCTTTTCACTCATCTTCTTATTTCACTTACATCTAGTCAGCAAATGGTTGTAAACGGCTGAGCATCTAGCTGAAGAAAAGTTCTATCGGCTATACCACAGGGCACCGTCCTGGGTCCAGTTTTGTTTGTTAAATATGTAAACGATATGCCAGAAGTAGTGAGCAATTTTATAAAAATATTTGTTGGTGACAAAAATATTTTCCACTGTTAACAATGTTCAAGATTTTTAAACAGAACAAGCTGATTTAGATGCAATTAAAACGGCCACATAATTGGCGGTTAGGGTTCAATGCCACAAAGTGTTAGTCTTGAATCTCGGCCAATCAAATAGTCAGTTTACTTACTGAATGGAAGAGAGTTCTGAATTGCTGGAACTGAATAGAAATGTCTGTGAGAAAGACTTGGGCGTTCATGTTGGCAGTTTAGTGAATATTGTGAAAAGGCAGTAAACAAAGGCTAACGGACTAGTGGGCCTCATTTGGAGGTCCATCGACTAGATTTACCTTGATAAACTGTCATCTGATTCATTACTTGTGCAAAAGTCTATTTATAGACAGCTATTCGAATATGGTAACTGCGTTTGGTCTACAATCAACAAGACTGATGTAATAATGGTAAATAATGTACAACACAGGGCCGCAGTAAACAGTTCCCATGCATATCAAACTTTTGTTACAAAGATAGAAGGAAAGTTCTTGATTTTCCAAGTCACATATACCGGCGACTTATATGTGATCTAATAAAGGCTTTAAGCTCACTAACGGACTGTATAATCTAAATGTGGAAGATTATCCCCCGCTTGGCAATGAAAAAAAATAACAAAAAGCCACTATTACAAATTCACTAAACAAATCTGCCACCTCGATGTTAGAAGGAACTGCTTTGGCTTGAGAGTCACAAATACTTGGAATAGTTTCCCACAAAGCACGGTCACTGCATGCCTTAAAAAAGAACATCGATGGACTCCTCAGGGGCTAAAAATACAGAACCAACTCCCCACTACACCAGTGTTTCAATCCTCGCAAGGTGGTCGGGATTGAAATCCTTAAATTCATAGACGGGCCCAATTCAATCCGAAACCATGGCACAAGAGGGAGGACTTTTCTGTCATGCCTCATATATTAATGGGAACTACTTTATATGATACAAGTCCTTCAATTTGTACGAGCTAGAAGATAAACAAGGGAAACCTTAAGAGCGAGTTAGTAAACTCGGTAGTTTAGCTTTGGGGTTTTAGATATGTATACACAAGGAGATGCAAAGAAAGACGCAGATATTACAGGCTGAGATGTGATTTTCAATATTTTCCAAAGGAGTCCCATCCTGCTACAAGCGAAAACAAAAAAAAACTTGTAATGATCTTGAAATTTGTGGATATTGACAGTAAACTTTTTTCATCTGTTCCAAGAATACTCTGTGTTTTTTTCCTTTTGCAAATTAAATAGGAAGAACTGTTAGGTTTTATTAAGGCTGTGCCGCAGCCAAGATGCGCATGTTTCTTAAATATAAATACTGACTCAAAATATGCATTGTAATGAAACAATGACAGACAAGCGTAATTTTGCCCTTTTTGTAGAGCAGTGTTTAGACCGAGGTTCGTAAAAAAGGTACTTTTAGAAGTTTTAAGGACTCTTCTGTTCTCTTTAGGTACTATTGCTAGGAATCCTAATCAGACAGGCCAGATAATTAATAGTATAAAAATAAATGATGGGATGCCAGTGCTATACATCTTTTTCGTATACTCAAAGTATAACATTTTTTTCATTAAGTTTGATAGTATTGGGGCTGTGTAACGAAGATGATAAGTAAACGTAGGAATCGTGAAGAGTATACATTACCTATGGCTTTGCCTGTACTTGTGAGACCTTGGTGGTTTGTGGAAATAAGTCAATGTGTGACAAAATGTCTCCTTCAACAAAATTACAAAATCAACGTCATGGTATAGTTGTTAATGAACAATCATTGTTGTAACTACGGAGTTTGATTCCATTACCTATTTTTTTCTGTCTCTCTGCCTCTGTCTTTATCCTCTGTCTGTCTGTCGCTCTTTCTCTCTTTTCACCTCGATTTCCCTGCAATTCTTTCTATTTCTGCCTGAGGCTCTCTGCCACTCTCTCTCTCTCTGTACTTCGAGATTCGCTCCTCCTACCCAATCTAAATCTCTTATCAGCTTTTTGAAATCGATGTACTTGTGCATCTAGGCATAATTGAGAGAAAGTATTCAAAGGAACCCAAAAAGTCAGGCACCATCAGTTCCAGTAAGTTAAAAGGTATTACTAGTGGCTTTTAATGTTCATCTTTTCTAAGTAAAAACCTTTCTTTTAATGACTTTTTTATAGGAAATGGTAGTTAATTGCGGTTGAGGGTTTAGCATACTCTAATACTATCTTGTATTGCAAGGTTTAAGATTTCTAGAAGTTTGTCTGAGTAACAGCTAAAAACAACGTTATGGTGGATCTAGGTAAAACATTTTATAAAATTAAAAAAAAATTTTTGTTGTAGTTGAATAAAAATTTTGACCATATTTTTGTCTCTAAAGGTTTCCTTGAAGTTGCATTTAAATGGCTGAGTAATACATTTTAAGGAATCCGACCGCAGCCTGTAATGTGACCCAAATACAGTGACGACCTACATTTATTCTAAGCTAACACACTTGAGACGTAGGAATCTTCGTGTTCGTCGACCACTCTGCCAATTCTTCGGAACTTTACCGGAAGTCTAACGTCGAGGCCGGAAGTTCACACAACATCCAGTGTTTCTACATAGAAGAATGGGTCACAATTTGTAGACAGTCGTTACCCTGGTCCCGCTATTGTACGTTTTCATCGATTTTTACGATAAACATTTTAGTTAGAGAGGGCACCATGTAAGCGATTCAGTTTCAATTTAATCTAAAAAAGTTTAGGGAATCGAAAAAAAAATCTCAGAGTAGTTTTTGTAAGAAATTGTATCATATTCTTTTTAGTATAAGGTCTAATCTGAACTTTGATTTGAGTTTGATCATCTAACTAATTAAGAAATCTAGCTTAGCAAATCATATTATTCTCACACCAGTAGCAGTTTTATAGCGTATGACGTTGATTCTGAGTGTTTAACAGCTTCTTATTCAACTTTAAAACAATGATGAATTTTTGTTTCAATTATCAGTGCTACTTAGATTATTGTATATCTTCGTTTTGTGCTTGGAATAGCTTTAACGATTTTTTAAAAAATATAGAACAAAAAAAAAATTCTGCGCTTTTCTATACCAAGATAAGGCTTATCTGCCTGTTTGGTGTTCTTTTATTTTCTTAAGGCTGAGAAGATTGGGAATCTACTTCGGACTTTAGCAAGCGATTAATAGTTTAGACACAGTCCGACACCAGGATTCCATTCAGGAGGACATTTAGAAAAAATTAACAAATCGACAATTGGAAAAAGGGGAGGCGGGAGGTGAAAATAACACAAAAAATAAACCGCCCGGAATGTGTCTTCCCTGCACATCAATAATACCCCATTCTATTGCATACTCGGGAATTACGATCGATCTAAAATAGAGTGGTCACACATAATAATCTTGTAGAAGTAAACACCAAAGAATCGTTTCAAGATCAAAGATGAAAAGAAACAAAATTCTTGCTCAATAGTGAAAGACTACTGAGCTAAAAGATCTTGTTTAGGAGTATGATATTGACAACATGGTTATGACTGAAACAAATATATAAAGCACTTGGCTACGACAATTGCATTACTCAATTAAGGCCTCCCAACTATAAGTTGAAATCTTTTCCTTGAGTCGGTGGTGGCTTTGACTTTTATATGAGAATTTTTATCCTCTTCAATTCATTTATCTAGAAACGCTTCTGTGAGCTACCAATCTACAACCATGACTCTGTCCTAATCAAGAAAAGATGTATTTTTTTGTGTTTATACATACACCTTCATAGTCAAGTCAAAAAATTCAAAAACATTAAATTGTTTGAACGTATTAAGGAATATAATTATTAACATGACACATATTTTATAACAAGTGCTTTAATGTAATAGGAGACTTTGTGTCACAACATGAAACCAATAAGCTATTGGTTGGATTTATAAAAAGTCTATGAGAACATTGTATGACTCAACAAATTACATATGAAAGAAACAAAAATGTTATCCCCTATACTTGGCTGGGTTTTCACATATCCAAAGATTAAGCTATTGTATTTAATGTTTAACAAGTGAACATAACTGCCTGAGAAATAAAAGTGCAGTATCGGCAATGAAAACCATTTGGGAGATACTGCATTTCAAATGTCTTCAGCAGCTAGTGTCTGGTTATTATATATACTTAACTATGATATTTCCTTTTTAATCCTGCAAACGTCTAAAATGATAATTGTAAGCAAAGGTTCTTATAAATAGACGTTTTGTAACTTCAACTTGAACCAAAGGGGAAAGCTTAAACATTATGATTTTATCACTACTGATATTTTTGAGATGATCCAAAACACTAGACAAGCATGCATTGTTAGTATCAGAAACGTTACGGAAGAAAATGCCAGAGTGGGTAAAGCAAGCCCGAACACGGACAGAGAATAAAACTGAAGTAACGATCCATTATAGTCGTGTGTAACAAATCAAATCAACAAGATCAATCGGAACACAAACAAAATATGATTGACATTGGTTTTTCACTTGCCTGGTGAGACGAAAGAGGATTCCTTACCTACGTAGCTGTGGTGGAAAAGGAAGCCTTCTTTGTGTGCAGATGATATTTTAAAAAAAAAATATACGAGCTCGTTTTCTGTTTTAGCGTCGTTGCTGCTTTATTATTGCCGTTGTATTATTAATAGTGTTGTGGTTTGTTGTTAAATTTTCGTTGAATAACTCTCCAAATCCTTTATTTTAGCTAAGCTCCAAAATTGAATTGAATAATAAAAGATAACACCCTCATAGATCTAAATAATAGGCAAATCAACAAAAATTGTTGTTGATAAGAAATATGAACTTGAAATTAATCAAAGATAAAAACGACGAAAAAACAACAAAACAAAACAAAAACAAAACAATAATTGAGAACCCTAAGCTTTAGAGAAGATAGAGTGGTTGAGTTTTGGTTGAAAATTAGACAACGGCAAGGTGGAAAGCTGATATTCCAGACTAAAGAAAATACAGGAAATTTTAAGGGTTTTTTACATGAATATATATATATATATATATATATATATATATATATATATATATATATATCCCCCAAATCTGAAAAAGAAACAAGACAAATGTTATGGAAGCTGCGTGTAAGACTGCTAACAGCCATGAGGATCTTGATTTAATGCAATTATAGGAAGAGCAGAATAATCAAGAAAAATACAGGATCAGAAAGCAGGCTGAGGATTACAGTTAGAAAAAAGTAAACATCAGAGGCGATATGAAAAACAGAAAATTAGATATAACTGGACAATGATATTAACCTATGATGAACAGCAACTTGATTTAATATTAGAGACACAAAGATAGATAGATAGATAGATAGATAGATAGATAGATAGATAGATAGATCGATAAATAGAGAGAGAGAAAGAGAGAGAGAGAGCGAGAGAGAGAGAGAGAGAGAGAGAGAGAATCACAGAGAAGACAGGAAGAAAGAGAGAGGAAAGAGCGAAAGAGGAGAGAGAGAAAGATGGAGATAAAGAATGAAAGAAAAAAGAGAGAGAAAAGAATGTAGAGAAACAGATACAGACTGTCCGTTTAGTGTAAGGATCTCTAGCATGCAAACAGCACTGGCTTTTCTTTTCTTTTTTTTGGAAACGAAGACTTTTTCTTGAGCGTGATCGTTGGCTGACTCTATTTTTCTAAAGTCGCAGTAATCTACGACCATTGAAAAGTACTTTATGTAAATCTTTGGCGGGTGAAGAACTTCAAGAAGGTTAGAGGTGAGGCGGACTGAACGAAAACTACACAAGTAAACAGAGACCTAGTGAGCAAAGGGAGCAGGAGAAGGGAGAACAAAGGGTTGCATCACGATCTTATAGATTGATTAAAATTAAATAGCGAAAAAAAAGTGAGATAGATATACAAACTGTAAACCACAGCTTTTTGTTTGCCCAACCTGTTGTGTTTAGAAAGGCAGACCTTAATACATCAAATATCACCTGAGCCTATTGGGAACGAGAATAGAGCACAAAATTATCGTACTTGCTTTCAGTTGCAAGCAATTGACTTCAAAGAGGGAGATAGCCAACAGGAACGGTAAATTGCGCTCTTATTTCATTCATAATTAAAGT
Source organism: Elysia marginata (assembly GCA_019649035.1). Lineage (NCBI taxonomy): Eukaryota > Metazoa > Mollusca > Gastropoda > Plakobranchidae > Elysia > Elysia marginata. Next base: position 280,027 of record BMAT01012850.1, read on the forward strand.
GCAGACTGCGAAACTGGCCATTCTCTAGTCTGCAGTCAGATCAAATTAAGACCAAAGAAGATTTCCCTGTACAAGACATCAAAAGTATCACGCATTCATAATACATACAAAAAAAAAACCAAAGAAAAACAGAGGCTCTTCATTCTAGATATTACCGCACGACTGGCTAAATGCACCCTGCAGAGCAGACATGGCAGTCCATTAAAGAAAATACATATAACAGTTTATTGAAATCTTTGATAAATGGGAGAAATCTCACCACGTTTGGTTCGCGGAACACTTTACAGAGACGGAAATGACAACTAAGAGGAAAACAGATCCTCTTCTTTGTATATAAAGTCTTACCATTAAATAGAATCGTGTAGAAGTTGCCTAGAGCCAGAAATGGAATTCAGAGGAAGGCCAGAAAATGTGCAAACGATCATTGACGGAACCTGAGTGAGGGAATTCAAACATGTGCCGACACAGGCAATCCACCGGGAATGTATCAGACAGATTTTGGATCGATATCAATAAAATCTGCCCCAGTAAAGCCGAAATCAGGGGATATTATCAATGATAAAGCAAAGCAAATAGAGCGAGGGGCACAGTACTATGAAGACATCAAGACTGTCAGTGATTCTGCTCCAAAGAGAATACCGACATTACCAATGATGTCGGAGCTAGACGAGCCTCCAACTCAGGGAAGAATTAAGCAAAGCCATAGATTCACTTGGGCAGGGAAAATTCCCTGATAATAAATGCATACCAGGAGAAGTGATTGAAGCTGGGAAACAGGTTTTCTATAAACTGCTCTATAAATTTTAGAAAAAAGAAGGAGTTAATCAAGTCATTTAGGATGCTAACATTTGGACACTGAACAAAAAGAGGGATAAGAGATCTGATTGCAACAACTACAGGGGAATCTCTCTCCTGTGAAAAGTCTGAAAAGTATAGGCTCGGGTTATTTTATAAACAAGACTAAAATATTGGCAGGCAGAGTGTAAAGACCTCGTGCAGCTTCAGGTCACAAAGATCAACAGTTGACACGATATTTTTCTATCAGACATCTATAGGAAAAATGCCGAGAGCGAAAGCAACCGTTGTGTCTCGTTTCTGTTGACGTTACCAAAGCATTTGATTTCGTAAGTAAGGGCGGGTTTTTAAAGTGCTAGGAAAAATCGACTGTCCTCCAAGGCGGATAAGCTCGTCGAATAGAATCCTTTCATACTGGGCATGAGAACTGTCCGATTTGATAAATCAATATCTGAAAGCTTCCCTATTCTCAGTAGTTTGTAGCAAGGTTGCGTTCTGGCTCTAACTCTATTTGGGATCTTTCTCTCTCTCTAGTTATTGACAACGCCTGCGTCTCAATACCAAGGCAAATGGTCAGACGTTTTCTAATACAAGAATTACTATTCGCCGATGATGATGTATTCGTAGCGCAGAAAAAGCTGAACTTCAACATCTCTTTAAGTCGGTGTCAAAATCTTGAAATGATGCTGGACTCACTGTCAGCTTAAAGAATACTTTTTTCCCCAGTGCCATTCCTTATCATAAACGACGCCGTTGGTTAATAGCGATGTTAGTAACATCCTGTGGCATTTATACAACGGACGATATTTTTGGGCAGCTGGTGAAGTTATATTAAAAGAGGCAGATTAGTTCGTTAATTCTATACTTCCTCCGCTCCGTAGAGTCGCGAGGAGGCACAGTCTCTCTTCCCAGTCCCTAATGGACTGTCCAGGCGTCACCTTTGGGAGAAATCATGCGTCTTATCTCATACTATTGTGACTTTGTTAGGGATAGTCCCCTATTTCTACACTAAATGATACAACTATGGTTGGAAATTTGAGATTTGGAGTTGGAAATCTCGATACTGAGAACTTGGTAGACATGTGAGAAAGAGAGAAGTCTGTTTTGCTACAATTAGAGGAACCAGGCTGCTTCACCTAGCCATGAATGGTTCTTCAACAGAGATGCGTTACGATCTGTTTGATAACACCAATAGCAACTCAGTTATTGGCAAGATATTGCAAGGAGGGCTTTAGATTTCATCTTCCAGAGGCTCAAGGTGCATGGCTGCCAGAGTTGCATGAAGAATAATCCAAAGCGAAGAGGGGTAGATATTGATACAAGTTAGAATTTCGGTTTTTTTTTAAGAATTATTTTTCAGAGAAAGAAAGACATTTTGCAGAAATGTGGATACCAAATATAATTATATGCAGCTGGCAAATGCAGTTTTTCTCCCTCAAAGCCGCGCCTTCTGCAAAGCAAACTGGCTCTGTGGCCTAGCGGTAAGACACTCGCTCAGAGATTGGGAGGTGCGTGGTTCTATCCACGGCCGAGTCAAACCAAGGACTTTAAGATTGGTATTTGCAGCTGATCCGCCTAGTGTCTGACATTATGGATTTAGTGTTAAGTGTGGTCGGCCCGTTGTCAGGATATTGTGACTAGGTGTGGTGTACGCAAGCGCGTCTTACATCACAATGTGACAGCACGCTTTTAATTGTCCCCAGTACCCTCTCTGATATAACCTCGAAGTTGACTGGGACGTTAAAAATTTAAACAACCAATCTGCAAAGCAATGCTCCAAGTCTTCAAACCACTTATTTAAGGGAGCAGAGAAACTCCACAGACAGGCTGCTCTTCTGAATCTGAGCCATGCCTCCTGCAAAGTGTTGGTCCAAATAGAGATTTAATGCAACTTATGTGGAATAGAGCAATGCAGTTTTCTTAAAGTCAGCATTCAAATTTCTTTTTGAAATGAATTTGTTCATAAATATACATAGCAAAAATAAGATAAACCACATAGTCTTTTTTTACAACTGGACATATCTTGCAAGGGCTGTACCGAATGACTGAGTCAACCCCCTTTCTGTGGTTGTAAAGAAATTACTGAAGCAATAATTATTGATCAAAGAGACCACACCCTGATATGAGAAGATCAGTAGGATGATCTGGACAGTTTATGTAGCAACCTGTCTGAGAATTGATATAGTCGATATCCAGTTAAAAGCACAAGGAGGACAATAGTTTCAAGAGATAAAGGGTGAAAAGAGGGGGCATGTTATTAATAAATGTTAGTCCTACTGTAACGAGATCGACGTTCTTTTGTAGCCGAAACATAACGGATCAACAGCTTTACTAGTCTAATGGCTAACTACCAAAGACAGTCTGAAAAAGAAAGAATAAAGAAAGAATGCTTCGGTAGTAAGCCTCTTTTTCAAATATATCAATTAGTTTCCCTTCCATTTTGAGATGAACATCTTACCTACAGGTAAGAAGTCGTGATTAACTGCCATGTAGAGCTTTTTAGCGTGGATATTTTTGACATTCCCAATCTGCCCTTGACAACCAAAGTGCAGTATTTTCTATATGGATTGACTTACTTGACTTAGTGCCGTGACGCATCCCAGTTCTCTGTCTGCGACGCTTCGGCAGCTCTCTCTATCTTTACCGTCATTTCATGCCACTGCATTCGATCTATATTGATTACACTGCAGATACTGCACTTTGATTGTCACGGGTAGCAATAAAACCGACAGTTCGTTCAATAAAACCTTCTTGCCTGTCTGTGCTGCTATGGTGTTGTCTCGTTCATCCCAAAGATGTTAACTTTTGGGCATTCAAAAAAGAAATTTTCCACAAACTCTATTTTATTACAATGTGACAATTGTTGACTATTTGTCATGCCCATTTTGTTTAGCAGTTATGTAATTTGTGGGGGTAGATATTGCTTAATATTTTCCAGTGTAAAACTCGTAGCCTGGTTTCTATCGTACATTCCAAAGAAACATTTCAACATCTATCATTTATTTGGATATTGCTTTTTTTCCAAAGCATTGCAGCGTTGCATTTATCGTTAACTCAAATCAAAGCAGTGGTATTTTCTATTTAAAATTTTTATACATAAACTTTAAAAAAGTATAGTTTCCGTTGGCTTTGTGGTATCGCGAATCAATATCTCGAGGGACAGCATTCCGAATTAAATTGTAGTCTAGCTGGGAGTTTGAGTAATCGCCATGCTTCTCGATGTATCTATATCTATAAATGAGGAGCGCATGAATATAAAATATCGGCCGTAAACTCCTCCTACACCGCTTACGATAAAAGCGTCACATGTGTTTAAAATGCCTTTAAATAAGCTGTATATTTTCGTAAAAGGGTCAAAATTCAAAAATAAAACACGACAAAAAAAAATCCATTGTTCTTATAAGGAACTATTTTCTTTTCCGCTTCATCGCTTCGAAGCCACAAACTTTTTACTTTACTTCCGTCTTCTCGGAAAGTTGTTGTGAAGTGGACGTCACGTCAAAATTAGTGAAAGGTTTGACTTCAAGAGGCAATTGTGATTATCGTCGTAAACTTGATTTTATTATGAAGTTTAATGTGTCAAAAATCCTTTTGAATCCAGATTCGATTACACGAAGACAGGGAACAATCTGATCTAGATTCTAGATCTGCACGAAGACAGGAAAGAAAATTCTGCGACCCACTCTGCAGTGAACCAACTTTACTCTAGATCTAGATCTAGATATGTAGGACTAGAAAGTATTGAATCTAACGTATTAGATCTAGATCTAAATTACATTCAAGAAATTTTACTGTATATGATCTAGAAAATATAGAAACTAACATTATCAAAAACTGGCATCTCTGTTATTTGTTACTTTTGATACAATTACAAGGGTCAAGGAGGTTGATACATGAAGCCTCAAGTTGATTGCAGAATTCCTGCAGGTTGATGCGTAATATGCTATTGAAAGCTTTCACTTCAAGAGGTATTTGTGGCTATCGCCTTTAAATTTGTTTCGATAAGTTTAACGTGTCAAAAAATTTTTATTAATCCAGATTAGATAACACGAAGACAGGGAACAATCTGATCTAGATTCTAGATTTAGTATGAAAACGGAAGAAAATTATGTGACGCACTCTGCAGTGAACCAACTTAAACCGCACTTTCAAACTTTGAACTCTATGGATTTGGAAACGGCTGAACAGTTTCTTCTGAAAATTTTCATGCTGTTGCAGAACATCAAGATATATATTATCTAGACAACCACAGCAAAACAAAAAAAATTTTTTTCAATTCAGCCACTTGGTTAATTCTGGTTGATTCCAAGTTAATCAATGTGTC
>BMAT01012850.1:299959-322265 GCA_019649035.1 Elysia marginata
AGAGAGAGAGAGAGCACTTTTCATGCATAGCGGATTTTTAATATATCTTAGTGGTAAGAAAGATTTCTGATTTTGCACGTGATTTGAAAAAACTACTGTCACAGAAGGTGTTTTCTTTAAACATCTCTTTACTTATAGCCTTTAGTTTTTTTTTTAAAACCTTACAAGATATCAAACAAGCTAGTTTAGGCAGGTTAAAGAGGGGAAGGAGAGCGCTCTAAACTAATCTAAATAACTGTTTTACTGGAACTTTCCAACTATTTTAGTACAGGGTTGTCATAGGATTTTAAGTCCACTGTTTTTCGCTATACTGGCAGAGATCAACTATCAACATCTGTCAAGTTAGGCGCTTGGTTTGATTTGTGTAGAAATCCAAAAAAAAAAAAAAAAAAAAAAAAAAAAAAAAAAAAAAAAAAAAAAAACGCATTTACCCGCGGCTGTATTTACCAACCAATTATCTTAATATTTTACATGTACACACAAGAACACAAAACAGAAGAATAACAAAATACGTGGCTTTTAGATGCAAACTTCACTGCTAACTTCAAAAAGCAACAAATTTGTTATCTCTTTGCACATTGATGCGCCCATGTTTCAGGAACGTTCCAGTGACAATCAATAATGTCACCCAAATAGAGGTCTATGATTTTCGATTGAGTTTAACAGGAAATGTCTGAATTATTCCAATAGTTTGGTTTATTTAACAAAATTGCAAAACCCTGGGGGATAACAAACAAACAAAGGCTGGTGATTTTAGTTTGGGATGAGATCTTGTCCTGCTCTGCATAAGGCTTGAGGCGGAGGAAATAAGCAGGCTTTTATCGGATATAAATTGAAAGAAATTCCATGCTGTGAACATAATAAAATAAACATGCGTCTCTCCAGACAACAAACATTTATATATTGTTATGCGAAATATCAGCTTAACCCATTTCGATGGTATTTTTACTACAAAGTTGGCATTCTCTTTTTCTATATATTGCCAGCGTTCCACGTTTTTTTTCACTGCCTAGAGCAGAGCCTATTACTTTCTTTGTGTCTTCCCTGCCCTAATATAATGTTTCTTTTATTTTTTTTCATTTTTTGTTTGTATAAGTTTTCAGGTTCTTCTTTACAGACTAAGTTTTTGTTTCATTTATGTGTTTTCTTCACAAGGAACTCCATCCTGTATTTATGCATAAATCTCATTAAAGAAAACGTGCTAAGCAGCATCTTCGCAAGTCTTTTGTTTACATTGAATTCATTTTCGAAGATGAAATAGTAAGAGTTTAAAAGAGAAACTATCGATTCTCCAAGTGTTTACTAATAAATTCTGTTTCTGAATTTAGTCTAAAAATTAGATGTTTACTCATATTTTGTGTAAACAAACATTTCTAAAATTAACTGTTAAACAACTTAAAGCACGCAGTATAGCAAAACCAGTTCAAATTTTTTTTTCAAAAAAGTTTTACATTTACAGATCCAGAATGATCTAACTCAAATTTATCGCGAGCGGAACCAATTTCTCGGTGTGTGTAGCTATGTTGAGTTAGATAACCCAATTTTAAAACACACTTATCACGTGTTTATACATGGAACATTTAGCAACAGGGTGAACCCGCTATTTTCCCGGAAGTGCGTATGGCGGGTACCGAATTCGAGTAAGGGTCAATCATCTCGGAAAGGTTTCAAGGACGGCCACTGGCCCGAGCAATCATTTTCAAAAATGGTTCAGCAGTTTTTGCATAAAAGCCTTTAAAAACGAATGAGTATAAAGTCCTCATTATTTTTCTGACCCTGAAGACATGGCCTAGTTGGCTTGTGGCATCTGCAAAATTACTAAAAACAGGTCGTACTAGATTTTAGTGTAGGAAAAATCAATTAATAAAAAAAAGACAGAAAACAGATAAGGAACGTGATATACGATTAATAATAGTTTTGCATCGAAAATATGTCAACTTATATAGGACCTAAGTTTTCCATTAACAGAGGAGGAGATCGGGGAAACGCGTTGAAATAGAAAAAGGGTGAGAAAAATTGAGAAAGGGCTGAAATGGAGTGTGAGGCAACGTAAAGGGGGAGAAAGAGACAGAAAGAGAATAGAGAGGAGAGGGTTCCTCGAATTAGAAAAGAATTTTTAGAGTTTCTGAACTTAAATTAAGACCCAGAAGAATAAAAAAATGCATTCTGAAAGATAATCACAAGAAAGATAAATAGGGACGGGTTAAAGACGATGTTGTGTCCAATTATGTGACGGTCAAACCAGACCCAGGGGGAGTGGGCGTGGGAGTAGGAATAATTATCATCAAACTTCAGATGGAAAAGCAACAGGTATTATATATTCGCTATTTTTTCCATTCTTCTTCGAAAAGAAGTCCTTCGACGACAATGTAGACATAAAGTTGGTTTTCTGTACAAAAGAGTTTCGCTAAGCAACAGCGCAACCCCAGCGAAGTCAAGTACCTCGTCGTGTTTATTGGCTAGTAAGGGTCACTCACTGATGACAAAAAAATGGACGTTTTCTCAATTGCGTCTCTCAACAGGTCATACTATAAGGCCAAACGGTCAAAACTGTACTCACCTCTGGGCTCATTGGTTTGATCTTGAGTAGCGGCGTCCATGTTACAAACATTTTAAAGTAAATAGACTCTGGTTCAAAAGCTCATACAAATTGGTTTCACCGCATTTGTTATTCTGTATATTTGATTACCTCTTTACATTTTGGACTGCTCTGCCACCAATTTTGAGCGGCTTGAATCCAGGTTTTGCTTTTTGAAAACATTTTTCAGCTCATTTCAAAGAAATGGTGGACAAAGGAGCGAAAAATAAGTCGAACCCCTTAAACTAATTGAAATTAGGGATAAGAAAGACAAAGGATCAGGAGGGGTATGGATGGGAAAGGCATGACGCTAAGAAGATTAAGTTTATTTAGATAAGGTTTACCGCGTTGAATGAAAGATTACAGAATTTAAGCAGCCAACGCGTGAGCATGACGGGAACGTCTGTGAGTCTATTTTTAGAAACTGGTTTCATTATTTTTATAGTTTCATTGATCTGCTTTCCCGATTTTTACGTACGCGTAGTGAGACACGGTGCGTGTGCTTAAGGTCTCACGTCTGGACATAAAAACCCCGCAAAAGTGAAACAATTTAGCTTTTAAAGTTAGACAGAAAGCCCAGCAAAGAAAGAAGGGTTTAATAAAGAGAGCTCAGCAATGCAAAAAACTATTTCTTTTCGGATCAAATTAAAAATAAAGGAACTGTGAATATTTGACATTTTCGTATATCTTTTTTGAAATGTTTTTTTCCTTAACATGCTTCTGAAAAAGTGATCTCAGCATAAGAAACTCAGCCGATGACTTTGAAAACTCCCCGTGACTTTTTTCTTTAGACTTTTTTGTAAACTACAAGTCGTTTTTTGGAGGTCTTATTCATGGCCTGTAGTTTTTTTTTCGCACTTAATCTCTGAGTTTATTTATAGACAACTTGTAAACTTCTATTAAAAATATTTTAACATGTCTGATGCTATTCCAACCTCTTTATTCATCAATTCGATTGTTTTTCTCACTTACGGCATTAAAAGAACCAAAGCGTGTGCCAAATTCTAAAGCTTTCAATTTTTTTTATCGCTTGCTACTTCCTCCCGCGTAAAAAGTTTTCTTTTTAATCTTGCTCTGTTCTGTGTTACTTGCGTAGTCTGTAACGCTCGGTATGGGATGTTATCTTTTTTGTCTGCGTTTGAATTATTTAACACTATTGTCTGGTGACATCAGCGAGGTGTCGCTTGTCTGACCCTTGTTCTTTGGAAGACGCAAAAATATTTGTTAAAGCAACGTCGAATTTGAACGATTTGAAAAAAAAAACGTACAAAACGTTAGTCGTCATTGGAAAGTTGTTCCTTTATATATTACATTTTCTCCATGCGATTGCAATGAAAAATAATATTGCCACTTAAGTAAAACAATCTATGAGTTTGAAAGATTTAAGAACCTTTAAAGAGACTGAAAATATATGTGCTGTCGTCATGTTGTTGAATTAGCTTTTTTCATGATAGCTATTATTATCTTTTCTGTCTCTTGGAAATTTGACAACAAAGTACGAGGCATGACTGAAAAATTCTACATCTTGTTCAACATTTTCTGTTGATCAAAATAGCCTCAGCAAATTTAGTAAGAAGCTTCCCCGGTATGTTAACTTACTGCTCCTCAAGCCAGATGCAGTTGTGACGTCACAAGGGTTTCATTGCTCAAAACGTCACATCTAATCGTATTCGAATGTCGGCGACAAAATGGCGCAGGGCAATGAACTTGTTTTGACGCAATGCGCGGTCACTATATTTCTGAGTAAAGAAAAGGCTTCACCTTGATATTGTAGGAAGCATGAAGGATTTATACAGGGATGCTTGTGACAACAGTAAGAAGGTGGACGAAAAGTTGGGACAGTGACGACCCGGTGAAAACGTTAAAAACAAGTTAGTAAGACCAACCTTGCTGTAACCAAAATCGCCAATAAGGCAGATGATAAGTATCAAGTGAAAGTGGATACATCTTTCGTGAAAACCGTCACGTTGAGCAGCAAGATGCGCAAACGTCATTGAATTTTCCTCGTGTTTGATTCATTGTACATCGTGTATGAGATAAAAATGTCATTCATCAACATGACACCCCTCGCCCTCAAATCAGCCGAAAAACTCAGCATACTTTGGTTTCAACCATATTCCAGGAGATCCTACTTCACCCTTTCCATAGTTTGGACCATAGTTTGCACTTCTTCTTTGCCCCAAGATAAAAAGAAAATTGAAATGGAATCATTACATTGATGACTATGAAGCTGAGACTGGTCTGTGCTGGTGGCGCCGGGAAAATCAGCCGAATTTTTCGCCGACGCGTTTGAACGTGTTTATTGTTGGAGCACAGTAAAATGTTGTTGACAGAGTCATTGAATAATTATAAAATTTAAGGTAACCTTAAAAAGCAGACACCCTAGGCTTTTATTTCGTGTACAAATTCTATCTGTGGAATGATTATTTTGAAAACAGCCGTTAAACAGGCAGGAAATTTAAGTCACGCCTCGTACTTTATGTTATAAAAATAATTGAACTAGTTTTATAAACATGAGTCTTACCTGTGCAAAAAAAAACAATTTAGCTTTTCAGGTTAGATAGAAAGCCCAGCAAACAAAGAAGGGTTTAATAAAGAAAGTTTCGCATAGCAAAAATGATTTGTTTTCGGATCAAATTACAAATAATAAAACTGCGACTATTTGACATTTTTTGAATATCTATTTTGAAATGTTTTTTTCCTTAACATGCTTATGAAAGTTAAAAAAATAATCTCAGCATAAGAAACTCAGCCGATCACTTTGAAAACTCGCCAATGACTTTTTTCTTTAGGCTTTTTTTGAAAACTGCAAGTTGTTTTTTAGGTTTTACCGTGGTCTGTAGTTTTTTTCGCATTTAATCTCTCAGATTAATTACAAACAACCTTTGAACTTCTATACAAAACATTTCAACATGTCTGATGCTATTCCAACCTCTTTATTCGTCAATTTGATTGTTTTTCTCATTTACAGAGAACAAAGAGCTAAAGCGTGTGCCAAATTCTAAAGCTTTCAATTTTTTTTCTCGCTTGCCACTTCCTCCTACACAAAAAGTTTTCTTTCTAACCTAGGTCTGTTCTGCGTTACTAACACTCGGTCTGGGATGTTAGTCTGCGTTTGAATTATTTAACACTATTGTCTGGTGACATGAGCGAGGTGTCGCTTGTCTGACTCTTTTTCTTTGGAAGACGCAAAAATGTTTCTTTTTTAGAGCAGCGTTGAATTTTGAATGATTTTTTAAAAAAGAAAACTTTAAAAAACCTTTGTTGTCATTGGATAGTTGTTCCAATACGTATTACTTTTCCTACATGCGATTGCAATGGAAAATAATATTGCCACTCGAGAAAACAATCTATGAGTTTGAAAGGTTTAAGAACCTTTAAAGAGACTGAAAATATCTGAGCAGTCGCCATGCTTGTTGAATTAGTCTTTTTCATGATAGCTATTAATTATTATCTTTTCTGTCTCTTGGAAATTTGACAATAAAAGTAAGAGGCATGACTGATATACTCTGCGTCTTGTTAAAAATTTTTTTTATCAAAATAGCCTCATCAAATTTAGTAAGAAGCTTTGCCAGTATGTTAACTTACTGCTCTTCAAGCCAGATTGAGTTATCGCGTCACAACTGTGCTCCATTGCTCAAAACGTCACATCTAATCGTATGCGAATGTCAGCGACAAAATGGCGTAGGAAAATGAACTTGTTTTGACGCAATGCGCGGTCACTATGTTTCTGAGCATAGAAAACAATTCAACACTGTAATTTGTCCATGCATTCCGCCAAAATACAACGTCGGACAAATTAACAATATATGCACTATCACCAAGAACTTTATCTTTGCATATTTATGATGAAGGATAATAATTATCTCAAAACAGCAGTTGAGAAAACGTGGGATAACACAGGATTTGTGTATATGTCATTGAAGAGTTTCTTGGTTTAAAACAACCAATGATATCATCAATATTGAATGCTTGAAATTGGACAATACATTTTTTGGCGCAAAATAATATTTCCAAAGCAAATCGAAACCTCCTAGCAAAACTGTAAGCGTAAAAATCTACTAAGTTTGTTTTCTATTGTATCATTGACAATTATAGTTTTGTATTAAAGCAGCTTTTTGCATAGAATGGAAGTTTTAAACTTTTATGTCACTTTTTAATTTAATTCTTTTGGTTGGTACCTTTATAGGCGGGCCTTAACATTTGTATCTTCATCAACGTTTAAAAATGTGAGTTTTGCGTAATTTTGAATCATCTCAAAAAGATAATTCATCTTTATGAATAATTAAGTTAAATGAATATGATAGAGTTTTGAGTTTCATACTTTAGCCCGCGGTTCTTTCGGGAAAAAGCAGGCCATTTTGTAATCAAAATCGCGCCAATATACCATTAAAATGAAAACTTCTCCTTTCACTGAAAAAGAAGATGATTCGGTAGGCTCATACAAAATAAGCTTAAATCATCTAATGTCGCGCAAAACTCGTGTCTGAATAAACAAACATGTGAGATTTAGAGATTTAAAGAACATTAAATTTAAAACGAAAAACCCATTTCATAGAAATATTAATTTCATGCCTAATATGTAAAAAAAATGGTAAAAAAAAAACCACGCAGATGTATAAACCTAAACCATGCTGGCAAAAATTAAAGAAATAAGTCAACTGAATGACCTCCGGAAAATGTATAACCTTTCTTTTTTTCAAATTTGCTTTAAAAACTAAGCAGGATAAATCAGGTTCCTTAAATATCAGTTAAAGAAATCAGTTGGATCGTGGAGCTGTAACTGCCCATGACGCTGTTAGCTCTTTGCCTTCAATCTTCATTATTTTGTGACGGTAAAAATGTCTTAGTAAGGACTGACAATAGTTACAGTCTAACACTTCAAACAGAGTTTTTGAAATAGATTCTTTAAATTTTATTATCTAAGCATAGAGACCGCAAAGGCTGAAATCTGAGTCTGAACAAAAACTTAGCAGCTTTACGTGTCCTAACACAACGTGCGAGTACTGCGCCCACAGGTTCTGATGAATGAACCTAATATGCGGTCTTGTCAATTAAGTTAAAAACGATCGGATTTGAACGAATATTCAAGTTTTTCCCAACAAGCCATTATCCAAATTTACTAATATTTCTTAATAAAGAAATAAACAGACTGAAGTAGTATTTCAAAAACAAAAAGTATTTCGAATTAAAGGTCTCCCTATTTAATAGGCCGCGAACAAAAAACTTTTGTATCTAAAATAGTGTATTTGCGTCGAATATCCTCGTTTCACATTTCAAGTAATGGATACTCTGAATAACGTATTTTATTGACCTTCGAAACTTTAACTGCGTTGAATGATAAATAATTTTGCATCAAGCTATTCGACATCCTTTTGATCTAAAAGTGAAAAGAAAACTTTTAAAAGGCGTTTTTTTCAGATTAAGATATTCGACAACCGATTCATTGGCACCGCTGCAAGAGTTTTTGATACCCAGCATCATCATCTATCAGTACGTAGATTGGTTTAACATGTTAGCTTTACCAATTTTAGTCACGTAAAGATGTAATACTATCACAAGGATGAGTGCTGAAATCAACTATGAGAACATTCCTGCAGGCATTAATAGAAGAATCCATTTATGTGGAAATTTGACCCGAAAATATCCAAATTACCGAAGTTAAAAGAGCCAGTCAATCACGCGGGCCGAAATCAAATTAGCTGCAACGCTCAGTACTCAATACGAGCACTGAACTAGAATGTGCGACTGTCAGATCTCTTGTTATATATCTTGAGTGGCGTAGCTCTTACGTGATTACTTTAGCGATTACTATCTCTGCAATCATCACGTAGCTTTTTACCAAAGTCACGACATGATATTGAAATGGCCAACAACACAGAATAAAATAAAATCACTCTCAGCTTCACGCTTCATGCTTCATTAATTTTGACATTATTTAGGAATTTCTAATGGACACAGTTAAACCTTCATTCAACACTGCCACATGATTTCGTATTTAAAAAAAAAATATTTTATTATCATTATGAAGTGCCAAAGTTAAATACCATAACACGAAAAAAATTATAGCCTGCTTCTCCTTTATAACCTGTCTGTGGGTATCTACCCATTTTTATCCTTTTAGTTACTGCTTCTATTAATACACTTTTTTTTTCTGTATGCCTATCTCTCTACATATCTAATGGTAATACTTGACTAAATTTTTGATCATGCCATGGCTTACAAGTTTCGGGCATCTTTACCCTCACCAGATAGCTGACTGACCTTTCTTGGCAGGCTTTTCTGTTTTTACCAGCATGGCCGACTGGGTTACGTTCGCTAACCAGAACTTTTGCTTATGGGCACAATGCAAAGACTATCTCCTTACGCACATTTAAGGAACCTATATTTCGAGTAAAGCAAGTTTTTTTATAGACATAACGAACAAGTCTTTTTCCTTGGCACATTCGGTCTAGCCTTTTTAGCATCTGCCATTCTATTTTGCATTCATAGCTTTTTAAATATCCGACATATTCACCAGAATGTTGAAATGTAAAATTTTCTTTTCTTCAATAGTAACACCTTCGGTTTTTAAGAAAGTAAGATTGGTCTAGATCTAGAGATTCTAGTTTTGAGAGACCTAAATTCTATTGAAATGGCCGAAGCTACTATGATAAAATCCAAATCAATGAATTATTAACAGCTCTAATCTAGATTTGAAAAGGTAAATAAAATAGTTAGTTCTAGATTAAGATCTAGATCTAGGCTTATAGATAAGATAGATCTAGAATTCTGGACAACAGAATCACAAATTAGATTCTAGGCTCGGTCTTGAGAGAACAAAATTCTATTCAAAAGGTCGAAGCAACAATGCTAAAAGTCCAGATGAATAATTTATTAACAACTCTCATCAAGAAATATAACTAAAATACTCATCTGGTTTTAAAATTTAATGCTAGATCTATACATCATGAATAGTTGACGACTATCAGATGATTAGGTCTGAAACCTCCTCTCCATACACCTCCGTTTTTAGTTAAAAAATAAACCTTGAGGTTTTTCCTAACCTGAGAAAGAATCGCTAGCAACAAAGTAAACAAATCAATTTTTCAATCATTGGTTATACTAAAAAAAGACAACAACAACAAACTTGGAATATACCAGGCAACATAGACAAATACAGTTTCCAACTAAGTGGACACTAATTAAGATAAAAAAGGGAATGAGTAGAAGTAGCATTATTCTGAGTTTTGTAACATTATAAAGTAGAGAATATTTATATATATGTTTATGACTGCCTCCTTAAATGGATGAAAAATAAGTGCGCTGTCATTGAGATGTACAGCTCTACTTATTAATACCCCGAAATCAAATCGATTTGTTTAACTGGGGGAACGGAATGTTATGAAATTATGTTACATCCGATACCAAATCTAATGAAAAAATCATCTGTTGCCACTATAAGTTAATGTTTTTCCTTAGCATTCTTGTGAATGATAAGACATCATGTCATTAGAATCCACAGTTTATTTTAAGCAGAAATAATTTTGTGGATCTCTCTTTAAGAAACAAACGTAATCACCATGAAGTATACCATGTTTATTACCTAATGTAGAGAGCCACTCTTTATGTCAACGAAATTCTATGGGGAAAAATGCGTTTCCGTGATATGTTATCAAAACCACACAAAATGAAAAGATTACGAATTCAGTTTTGAAGTGCACGTAGATTAGATATTGACAAATATGTCCATGGGATGTTTCTTTTCTATCATACAATCGAATGTTTTTTATTCATTAAAACCCTCAATGTTTTTATGCAACGTATCTGCACAAAAACAAAAAAAAACAAAAATCAATATGAGTTGCCTTCTATATTTTTTAAAATATTTTTTTTGTCGAAAATATGACAAACAGTTGTTTCTTATGTGGCGAAAAGCATTAGACAAAAACTCTCGTTATGCCTCCTCATCTTTGCAGTAAATTAAAAGAAGGTCGGCCATAAAAAGTTAAACCAATTAAAATATCATGTGATTGGATTTATGGACTTTTTATCAGCTATAAAGAAGAACTTCGTCTAACTAAGGCATCTGCTCATAGTTTACGTGGTAGTTTGAAAAGGTTCTTAATTAAGATGGTTAGCAGTTTCACCGGCTCGAATGACTAGTCTAACGTTCTTGGGAAACAGCGTATGAAGCGTACGAAGAAAAATAGGAGAGAGACAAAGGGATAACATGAAGGGGATAGCAAAAGAGATATATAGCAATACGCCAAGAGATAAACAGACCGACAGAGAGAGAGACACACACACACAGAGAGACAGACAGAGCGAGACAGAGAGAGAGAAATAGACAGACAGAGACAGAGACAAACAAAAAGACAGAGACAGAAACAAACAAAAAGACAGAGACAAGAAGGAAGGAAAAAAAGAGAGAGCGAGAGGGGTATATGGATAGATAGATATATAAATAGATAGGCAGATAGAAAGAAAGAAAGAAAGACAGAGAGAACAAGAACATGTTATCCATCTACAGCGATAAAAAAAGTTTTAGGGTATGGACGGAAATAGGAAGAAACGTTTTATTGCCCGACCATTTTATGTCCAGTTTTTTTTCATAAATACTTTTGAAGCATAAAATTAAGTTTTAAATTTCAGGTTCTTTGTAATTTTTATTTCTTTTTTAATGTTTGTGTGTGGGGGGATGGAGGGAGAAGGAGTAATGGTGCCAATTGTATAGTAAACGGCACAAAACCTTGATAAGCATCGATCGGACGTAACCGTAAGGTCTGATTACTCTGCTACAACACAAGCAATGAAGCTCAGTGTACTCGACAGAATGCCCGAGACGTAAAACAGTAATCACCACAAAATAGCCATGATCCTGGTATCCCTGTGGAAAAAAAGAGTTATCAAAGTCGCTACGTTTATAGCTGATTTGTATTCGCTCCGGTCATAAAGAAGAAACGCATTATCTTAGGACAACCTCCTACAATCTCAGTAACCATTTTAAAAAAAAAGTGCTGGTGTTTTCAATGAGTTTAAGTTTTTTGAATATATATAAAGTATAAAATATATACACATATTTAAAAATGTACATTAAATTTTAAATATATATATATATATATTCTCTTAGGTTAAAAATACAATACGTTCTAAAATCGTTCATTTTAAAAGCTCTCTTCTTAATGTGTAGCGCTATTTTGATTTCATTGCGTGCGAGTTAGTCACTTTATCATCTATCTCACTTTAATATCATGAAACAAAAGGTGCTAGTGAAGTTACAGCTGTAACAAGTGGGAAATGCATTAGTATGAAAAAATATAGGAGTTTTATATTTAAGATGATGGATAAATATTCAGCTTTTCTAAACATCTTTTTTCTCTTGAAGAGTCTAAAATGTCCTTGATTTAAGAGATTTTTTTTTATGTTTAATTGTTTAAAGAGCTTAACCCAGAATCATTCCGGGCAAACCTCACCTGATTCACGCTTTCTAGTATTTTGAAAGCTAAAACAACTGCCTCTAGCGGGGCGTCAGTCATTTCTTTGCTTTTCTGGCTTTTGGTTTTTGTGAGGGTTTTAAAATGTTGGAAACGTACGTTTCGTGTACTTAAGATGCTACCAAACACAGTATCATTGCTTTCCTTCTTATTAAACAAGATAGGAAAAAGCCAGCTCTTAAACAGTTACAACTGTAAAAACACTGTTTTTCCTCACTCTGGTCATATCTTAATGAGTGAGAAAAAGAAGGCATTGCAGATGTTGAGATGATTTTTTTTCTTTTCTAAAATCGCCTGCTAAATATTTTGTATCCTCGGGTTGAAAAAATAATTACATATCAAAATAGTCTCTTAAAAAACGTAAAATAAGGATGACAAAACACTTTTTTCATGCAAAATTTTGCTACGTTTAAAAGTAGGTCTAAGTCGTTTTTTCTAGAGTTTATATTAGACAAAAGCATAAAGACGCTTTGGAGATTAAGGAAAGTTCAAATGTTTTACTTTACAATTGCAAGCAAATAATTACTCCTCAATCATTTTAAGCGCATTGCTTCCTAACATGTCATGCTAAAGCCGCCTTACAACTCGACTTTAGGGTTTTCCTCTCACTAAAAATGTAAAATCTTCCAAGTTTTTAGTTATTAGTCAAAGTTAGTTTTGAAGCTAATGGCATACTTCGTGCCACAACCAAAGTGGCACCATGAGGCGGAAAACAATGTAAACTTCAGAAACAAAAACGAGTTTCCGTTAGGATGTAAACGCCTGCAGGAATGAGTCGTGTATCAGGCAACAATAAAACAAACCCCGAATAAGTAGCACATACATAGAAACAACAGAGAACTCATTTGAGACTAGATACAATCACTTCACGTCAAACTTTAAATCACAACACAGAAAAATGGCACAGCACTAAGCGAGTGCATATGGAACCTATATATACCAATAAGAAAGATAATCTCACGTTGAAAATTGTAGAAAAATCTAACGCCTTCTCTACATCAACAAATAATGCAACCTCTGCCTATTAAAAATACAACATCATTTCATAAAAACCAAGCGTGGAAAATGGAAAGAATTGCTAGCAACTTGTATGCACAGAAGAAAGTTTTTGCTTGCTCACACATAAGCACCGAATCGTCAACACAAAAAGAGAAGTGAACAAAGTACGTGGAAGAAAAAGAGTCGTCTCAGGAGTTGCTATAACAACATGAACCACTGATGTAACCACGAAGTGTAAGTTAAATCTGGATTTTACACAGGTTCAAGCTCCATTATCGGAAAAAAATGTTGAGCACTTTTTTCTAGATTCTTACGTAAGCATCTATCTACCTATCTATCTATCTATCTATCTATCTATCTATCTATCTATCTATCTATCTATCCATCTATCTATCTCTTTATCTTTCTTATACATACTTATCTATTGATCGAATGGCGTGCAAAATTTGTTCAACCTTCTGCTGCCCTTCACTTGCTTTTTTTCTTTTTTAATTTTGCCTCCCATCGATATCTCATTTTTTGTTCATTATGTGATTTTTTAAATCTATCTCTCTGCTTATCTGCATAAGTTGTGTTACTTTTTTTCCTCTCTAGTTCTGTTCTTTTTTAAACCACCCAACCCCTGATTCTCGTTTCAACACCAGTCAGCCAGAGGAGATCAATGAAAGTTCTCCTTACCATAATTGCCTGAAGATGACCAACGTTTTCTAAACACAGCGGAAGGAATCAAATTTGGCCTACTAACGTGTCTAGACCTTGCGTTTCCTGGCCCTCTGTTAAGTACATACAACTTAGTGATTGTGCTTGTTTACGCATTAACCAGCCCCGTGGTTAAAGAAGAATTGGAGGTCATTTGTATAAACCAGAAATGAGATGCAGCTTAAAAATGGATACTTTGAAAATGGACAAGTTTTTAGTCATTGTTCTCTTTTATTTATAAAAACTGTCTTACATTTTAACCAATTCCAAACTCTTGATTTACGTTTTGATGAATTGAAGAAAAGTAGGCTAATATCAATACTCTGAAAAAATGATCAGAAGGCGGACAGGCACCGTCATACATGTACTTAAATAATAGTTTCGGTAGCTTCTAGTCTCCATCTGCTTCCTTATCTTTAGTGTGTAAAAAAATAGTTGCCTCGTTAAAGCTTGGCTCCTTGGGTAAATCTAGAAGACTGGGAAAACAATTTTTAGTAAAAGGTTGTAATGATGTCTGTTTCAGCATATTTCTAGGCCTAGATTTTGCGCGTTGTTTTCTTTGGTTATAAATAAATGCTAAGGCTGACATTTCAATTAATTTATTTTGATAAGAATGCAAGTATTTAAAAGATTTTTGAACAACAAGAAGTAGCTGTATATTGGTTAAAAAATCAGTATATAATGTGCACCAGAGTCATTTAAGTAGTGACCCTCAGAAAGGAAATTTCTGATAAAAACATTTTTGAAAAGTCGAAAAAAGCGAATGTTTTGTCTACCAATGAAAAAACTTGCTAGGTGAAAATAAGGGAATTTTACAATTCACAAACTCTATATCGATCGTATTGATTAAGCTATCAGTAGTTTTAACACTTGATCTTGCTTTTTTTGAACCTAGTATCTTATCTACATAAGAAATTCAAATCTATTCTTTACCTCGACAGCATATTTCTTCTGGAGTTCTTCATTCTTCAGCTGTGACACGTCATATTTTGCAGCTTTTGTTGATTTCCTTCGAGGTATTTTCAGTTTAATGTTGATTTTCATGATTACGGGGGCATGATCAGAGCCGATATCTGCTCCTGGATAAGTTTTGCATTTACTGACCGCATTTTTGAATCTTGAATTTTTAGCAAGATAGTCAATCTGATTTCGTGTTACATCACCGGGACTTGTCCATGTGTATAGACGTCTCTTAGGCTGTTTGAAGTGTGTATTTATGACAGACATATCATGTTGTTCACAGAATTGAATCATACGTTCACCCCATACGAAGCACGCACGAAGCAAATGAAGAGAACGTCAACAATATATGGGATTCCTTAAAGACTGCTGTAACGGAAACCAATGAGTCGATGTTACCAAAAGCGAAGAGGGAAAGGAAACAAGCATGGATGAAAGAAGAAATCCTGGAATTAATGAAGGAAAGAAAGACATACAAAGGCACAGAAAAATACAAAGAGTAAGACAGACAAGTGCGAAAAGAATGTATTGAGGCGAAAGAAGATTGGCTCAACTACAACTGCTACCTTATAGAGGAGCTATCAAAAGACAACAATCCTAGACAAATGTGTGAAGAAATCAAGAAATTTACAAGCAATAAAATAAAAGCAAGAGGAAACATCAAAAATGAAAAGGGAGAAATCTTGATGGAGACCGAACAAATCATTAAGAGATGGTCTGAATACGTTGAGCAACTCTTCGATGACAATAGAGGGGAAAATCCGATTCAATCTTTTCTACAAGGACCCTGCATTTTAGCATCCGAGGTGGCAGAGGCTTTGAAGCATATGAAATCTGGGAAAGCTTGTGGCATAGATGGCATTAACACGGAAATGTTGAAAGCTTTGGGTGATTTTGGTATTGAGGTCCTCACCAATCTTTGTAATTGTATGTACAGCACAGCCTACATCCCGGAGGATCTTAAAACATCAGTGCTTATACTTCTGCCAAAGAAACCAAAGGCAAAAGACTGCTCGGACTATCGAACGATAAGTCTCATGTGTCACATCCTGAAATTACTTCTCTCCATTATTATGCGAAGGATGTCGCAGAAGATTGAACGTGAAATAAGTGACAGACAAACCGGCTTCAGAAAGAATAGTGGTACTAGAGAGGCTATATTCAGTCTGAAGGTAACAGCTGAAAGATACTTGGAAGTACATTAAGAAATATTCGCCTGTTTCATCGACTATTCTAAAGCCTTTGACTCGGTAAAACATGAGCAACTCATAGAAATATTGCAGAAAACAGATATAGATGAAAATGATATTGCTGTCATCGCCAATCTTTACTGGCAACAAAGGACAAAGATTAGGATAGACACAAACATGTCTGAAGCTGTGAAGATCAAACGTGGAGTAAGACAGGGCTGTGTTATGTCCCCAGCGATTTTTAATCTCTATACTGAATACATCTTCAGAACAATAGATAACATTCCTGGTCTGACAGTAGGCGGTATCAACATCAATAACTTGCGATACGCCGATGATACAGTGATGCTAGCCGAAAATGAAGATGATCTCCAAAAACTTGTCAACACTGTAAAGGAAGAGAGCGAGAAACGTGGACTATTCATCAACATAAGAAAGATAAAAACAATGGTAATTAGCAGAGAAAAAGTAATACCGCTAATCGACATCAAAATCGATGGTGAACGGGTGGAACAGGTGGCAAATTTTACCTATCTTGGACATTGGATAACCGAGGATGGAAGGTCCGACCAAGAAGTGAAAAGGAGAATTGGCATGGCGAAAAATACTTTTTTGAGAATGAACAAACTGCTTACCAATCGCAGAATAAGTTTTGCAACCAGATCACGCCTTACCAAATGCTACGTATGGTCGATATTTTTGTACGCCTGTGAAACTTGGACACTAAATGCAAGTCTCGAAAGAAACATAGAAGCGCTGGAAATGTGGCTGTACCATAGAATGGCCAGGATCTCTTGGAAAGAGAAGAAGAAGAACAAAGAGGTACTGGAAGAAATAGGTTTGAAGCATAGGGAGCTATTGAAAACTATAAAAACCAGACAGCTCGCGTATTACGGGCACATACGACGTCACCAAAGTCTCCAGAAATCTATTATGGAGGGAAAGATCAACGGGAAGAGACAACGTGGTAGAAAAAGAAAATCCTGGCTTGGTAACATCGAAGAAACGACGACTAGACGGATCAACGAATGTTGTGAGGTTGCTCTAAACCGAGAAGAATGGCGACGCACCATAGCATCCAACCTCTGACAAGAGACGGAACAGCGGTAAAGGTAAAGGTATCTCATCTACGCTTATATTGTGACAAAAACAACAAGTATTACTGCCATATAAGGCAAATGTTAGGATTGAAAAGTAAGTTGTCGTACTTAAGTTGTCAAAAATTGTACATAGCACTATAACCAAGTCATAACTCAAAGTCTTCATCCTATGAAAGCAAGATATAATAATTAAAATAATGCATGTGCTTTTAACATGATATAAGGGTTTTATTCTTAAGTGGCTGAAAGCTGCTCACTTTCTCCAAAAGTTTACTATATTTTTTGTCTTCTGATCCTCATTCTTTTCTCTGCTTGTGTCTTTTTGTTATCTGTTTCATCGCGGAAGAACAGTTGGAATGAAGTGTACTTTTTAAGTGTAAAAATTTTGTGAAATATGAGACTCACAGCGCTCTTTCTATTTATCCTCTTTTAAAACATAAACTGCAGGAAAATAGTTTTCAGGACAAATGGTCCATATTGTTTGTTTTGGTTGCTTATATTAGGCCTACTTCAACACATTCTCTCCATGACTAAAATAATGCAAAGATAATCATTTAGGTGTCAAAGCTCAAGAAAAATGGCGTATAAAAAGATTGTTTGAATTTTTTAAATTTTGTTGATTTTCATCGGCATGATTCACTAGGACACATATTTCATAAAAAGTATAATAGTTACAGCTCTGAAAAAAAGACCTAGGTTTTTAAAGCCATTGCATAAAACATCACCAAAGGGTTTGAGAAAATTTTTGAAAATTGATTTTCTATTATTGAAAATATGTGTTGGCTTCCAAAAAGAGGGGTAAATTAATTCAGAGAAGCCCTACCCTACCCTGTGCATTAAAATCATTTTTTATAGATATTAAAAATTCCTTTAGACAATTTATAGATCCAGGTGTTACAAAGACAAATACCAAAACTTAAGGATTTTTCTACAGTTTTTGAAATATTTGTGTCATTTTTCGAAAAACAGTATAGCGCTGCCATTTTGTTACATTTCACGACTTTTTTGTGTCAATATGGACCCAAAGATATTATTACTCTACCTAAGTTTATATTCTGAAACAAAAATAACCATGTTTCACAGTTAGGTTACAAAGTAATGCTTAGGGTGAGGTTTCAATTTTTTTTGTGGTGATTGACTTGACATCAGTCTGAAAACATGAAATCCAAGCTCTTTGTAAAGTTTGACTATGAACTGATGACTTATTTTAATTCTCAAAGTGATTATAGAGTCATCTTGACATTTTTATCCTATTTAAGGAAATTTTAATATTCAACCCAAATTAATATGTATCATCTTAACGCTGTTCAAGATGATAATATTACTTAGGTTGCCATTTTCAAATGCAATCTCTGATGAGAAAGTTTGGCAGCAAAAAAAAAAAAAAATAAATAAAAATTCTTAAGTGCAAATGAACTGGGACTCAGAAGGTGAAAATTAATTTGCTTGTGAAGTCATGTATTAAAATTTCATTTTCAGCAATATTCTCGAAATGGAGATTAAGCGCCATCGTGATATTATTTTTTTCTTTGTCAATCATATCAGAAAAATGTGAGAGAGTTTTTATATCAGTAACCGCTTACGTATTTAAATCTGTACAAAATATATGTTTCCTTGAAACGTAACAATTACAGCATAGATTTTTTTCCTAAGTTCCATAAAAGCTTAGAACTTCTTACTGAAGAAGTACTGTTACAGACTATGCGTTATGGGCCCGCTAATAAGGATGAAGCCCAGTAGGGGAGGAAACCCAGGATGGCTGATGGTCCGTCAGCCAATCGTCTGTTGTAAAACCCACACTAACTATGTGTACGAGGGTGGATCATTAAGTAATGAGAGTAACCTTCCTGTTTGTAAATGCGCGACCTTTGGTAGTCATGTCATATATGAAAATGATCATCAGCTTGTGTACTCTCGAACCAAAATGAAAATATTCCATGTGACATTGTCACTATCCATTTTATGACGTCATGAAAACATGCGTTGAGGGTTGATCAAAAGAGAAAGAGGGTTCATTGTTCAACGGAACTGCTGAATATGTTTGAACCGCATGGCCTTAAAATGCTTTCCAACATCATCAAAGGTGGTGAAACTTGGTTCCCCTTCTTTATCATCCCACTGAAACGCCTCAATCGCATGTGGTAGATGCGCAAGGAGACAGACCCGTCGTTGTGCGTCCAGGATTTCAAAGCCGAAAGAGAATGTTGTCGGTATTCTTCAATTACAGTGACCCACTTATAGTTGACATTTTGCCTCAAGACAGTACAATCACTGCCACATATTGTGTCCAGAATGTGCTTTCACAAGTGAAATCAGAAATCAATGAGCAGCGACCAAAGGTTAGCACCTCCAGGACCTTGCTTCTTCATGACAATACAGGACCACATAAGGCAAGGGCCACAACTCAGTCACTGCTGGAGCTAGGAATTCGAGTCTTGACCCACCCCGCCTGCATTCCCCACTTGGCACCATGTGACTACTGGTTGTTTCCGATTCTGAAGGACAGGTTAGCTGGACGGAAGTTTGACCGTATTCAAGACCTCGCAAAAGCAGTGAATTCAAAGCTGTGGACCATACCTGAAGAAGACTACCAAGGCGTGTTCCGGAAGAGGCAGATCAGACTGAAACGTTCGATAGAGAGCCATGGAGAGTATTTTGAGGGACTGTGAAAGTTTCATGTACGTATCATTAACAGTTTAGAGAATACGGTGCAACTCTCAAAACATATTGATCCACCCTCGTACATTACGTCAGACGTTATCGTCGTCCGCGCACAAGGTCTCTCTTGGAGGCTTACGTGAAAAAAAACCAGCTTCTGAGTAATGTGTATTTATCATTAGAATTGTCTGATGAAATGGAAGCAAAAGCTTTTTATGTATTTTTTAAACGTTGACAATGATACCATTTTGTAGATGTTCATTTTGCATGCAAAACAAAACAATATTTTTTTTTAATAAAACAGATAAAAAGCCTAAGTTGATATAGTTAGAAGACTAAGCTATGTTCAATACCCGCACAATTAGAATAAGTACAGCGGCTGTTTTGGCGAAAAATAAAACTTTTTGTTTGTTCATTTCTCATTTGGGGTTTCTTTCAGAACAAGGCAGTAACAAAGTTAACTAATGTACTCTGAAAACATGACCTACACTTCTATATAATAATACATTTGCGAATAAAAGTGAAGGTAGCTGGGTTTTATTTGTTTTATTTTTGAATAAAGTGGATGACTAGACGAGTAGAGTAGAGAAAATGCGCTCTGAAATATGATCAAGCAATATTGTATTGAATATAGTGAAATCATAAAATAACTTAGGTTCTCCGTAAATGGATTGGAGTATTATTTACACCATGCTTTCATTGCCTGCCACAAAAAGTTGCATGATCGCGTTCTGTTTGTGTATCAAATATTCTCTATTTTTGTAGAAGTGTGTGAGTCAATTGAGTCAAACATACTATTTCGACTCCTAAGTCCAAGTATTCCACAAGTCAATGCTTTTTCTGCCTAAAATAGGGACACATTTACGCTTTCAATAATATTAGTCTATGGGATTTAAAAGGCATTTTATTTTCATCGGCAGTTTTATATTGAAATACTTCTCATGTTTTGAATATATTATCACGGGCGGTTATTTAGGGGTCTAGAATCTTCAAAAGCGTTGTATGAACGTGAGCTTCGAGTCATTCAGATTTTATTTAACAAAAGAAAAATACGTTATCAATATAAGTTTTTAAACAATTATCTTGATATTTCTTTAAATCGAAACCCTTTGAAAATATGCAATTCTTGTTTTTAATACCCCCCCTCCCCAACAACAACAAAAATGTCATTTTTCCATATTGCAAGATCACGATTGTTTAAATAACATTTAGTAAAAACGAACGAAAGTAAGGTTTCCTTTCTTTTTAATCGTTTTTTTTTTGTTTAACAGATGTTTTAGACCTAAATTTCCAGCGTTGTGATGCATAGATATTTTTTCAACAGCAATGAAACTTTTAAAGTTCAATAAAATGTTTTGCTGATGAATCATAAACTGTCGAAAATTTAAAATATTCTAATCATCTTGCTCTAATCGCTGTGTTATTGAGATATTGAGATAAAGGTTTTTAGAGTCGTCTAGAATTTTTAAAGCAAAATGTCATATATCTTACAATTTATTTTTTTCTTCTTATTTGCGGAACAAAAAAGTACATTTAATAAATAGGTTTTAACTTTTTAATATTTTTAATGCTCTGTATAACATTATAAAATACATACCGGTAGCGAATGAGTATATATTGGGAAATCGACTGATGGCATACATGTCGGCAATGTCGAATTGAATAAAAAGAAATTGTGTGTGTTGGGGGCTAAATAGGACAATAAACACGTGAAAAAAACCACGTCAAACAAAGCATCAAACAAAGTATCAAACAGTGAAGGTGGGTTACGGAGCAGATGTATTCCTCGTTCAGTCGAAAAATAACTTTAAAAAAAGGTAGAAGCTTTGTGTTTAAATGTTCCCAGGAGAAAAATACAAAATCAGGACATCACACGATGTAGGTAGCAAACAGTGTCTTTGTGGTTGAGTTTTAAAACAGAAAATAGATTGTTTAATAACCCTCCTCTTACTCGCCTACATAAAAGTTGTACACGCTGACTTATCATGGCAGCAAAGTCTTAATCGATTTTAACTATTTTTTTTTCAAGAAGCCTTGTAGTTCTAAAGACAAGTCAGCTGAAGCGACTAGCCTTTGTTAGCCATTTAAATTTTTTAAAAATGTGAATGTACTTAAGTGTACTGAAGAAGCACTCAGGGCTTTGCAGACGCTATAGGCGAAATAATTTGTAAGACTTTAAATGTTTAATTGGCTTATCAAAGGTATAAGACCAAACTAACTTTATAAGAGGCCACAGGAAAGATGATAACCTTTCTCTTATAAGGTGACAGCTATATTTTACCAATCAGCTATTAATGTTCGGACTTGTCCTAAGGCGGTGAGCAGTTTTTCGCTCGATGTTAAAAAAAGACTTTATTTTTTCGTTTCAACCTCTGTTTATTGTGTCCCGTTGACAGCCAACTGGCACCAAAGTCACTTAAAAAGAAAAAAGAGATGAGATAATGTTCTTTCTTTACAAGAGGTAGTCAGTTACTCACGTTTACTTTTTCAGAAGAATGGAGAAGAACGCCGATACTTTTATAAATTGATAGCCTGAAGTTTTTCCACAAAAACTCTGACAGTTTCCAACTTTTTTAAGGCAAACATTTCCTGATCTCAAAGTTAACATGACACAATTTGAAGACTTTAAAGACACCATTAAAATTT